>NMRB01003035.1:61904-79087 GCA_002633025.1 Notospermus geniculatus
CTCAATCTCATTTTGCACTTGGCTGAGCTGAGCGCTGTCATTTATCCAATGTTGGATTGCTTTTAAAATAGGCTTCCTCTCTGTTTTCCTCTCTGTGGCAGGGTCGTTACCTCTGTGACCTTGAAAAGTAGGTCAAATCAAAAACCCGTTATATATTTTATGTATCCTAACCTATGATACCTATGACACCTATGATAAAAATTTGGAGATGATCCAGTCATAGGAGTTATTGCACTTTTTGTGTTTTTGGTTTTGGCCACCTGGAGGCCAAGCCAAGAACTGAATCGGACCGAACCTTGGTGTCATTGGTCATCTGACATAGGGGAATATATGTACCAAGTTTCAGATCAATAGCTCCAGCGGTTACGAAACGTGCCCTGCTAACGGACAACGCCGCCGGACGACGACGGACGCCGCAGGACGACAAAAGCTCACGGGTGAGCTAATGACGTCAATGACGTTACGATGGGTCGATCGATCGCAGAGCCACTGCGTAACAAAGTTTGTCACGCGAGTATCTCATTGGGTTCAAGTGCTTTTTCAGAGTTTTATACATATTTCAAATTTGACAGAGAGAGATGACAGATCATGAGATGGAAGTGTCATCACAGCAGGTGCTCACTCAGGTGTTGTTCATTGACCACTCGATGCAAATGCAGGTATGAGCACAACTTTTATACGGTACAATGTGTATGAAAATACATAACAAAGTGTGGATGCTTAAAGCCAGTAGGCCACCTACTGAGGTATGTAAGGGATGGCATAATCCATTTCATAGTGGTGTTGTCCACTGCGATTGCTCTCCCTATGTTTTCCACTCAGGTAGGTTTCTACAAAATCACACGAAGACAATGAAAAATCTTGAGCAATAACAGCTTACATGAATATGTATAGGCCTAAAGTTAGGAAGTAGCGCACTCGAGATAACAGAGTCTTAGACAAACATTATTTAGTAAGAAACATTATCTGAATATTTCTAGTATTGTACAATATTTACAGGAGTTATAAAAGGTAAACAAGTAAGATGTATGTGTATTTCCAACCTAACTTGATCAGAATTGCTGTTCTTCTGCAGGCTTAGTTCTTGCTTACTATTAGCATGGAGGTATAATATTATACCTCCATGCTATTAGCAAAAGGTCTTGGTGAACTGTCAGAGAAACCAAGAAAAATATTATTTCAAAGAAATCAATCGATACCTTGGAAACTGTCTGATATTTGGAGATGCAAATTTCTGTACCCGTAATAAAGGTTTTCGTCGTAATCCTACAGAAAAAGGGCAAATGTTATAGAGAACAATTGATTCTGATCAAAGTAGGTGAGGATAAACAATTAATTTATGCAGTGACTCAATTTATGCGCTGATTTAATTTATGCAGTGATTTAATTTATGCAGTGATTTTCTTATCACCTCACCACACCAACAACAGTGCATTTCAAATTTGATGAGTATGAAAAATTCAAAGCACGTCACATTTGTACAACACTATAAATGGTCAAAGAATCACCAGTCGATAAAGAAAAATGGACTATTTGGATGTGTACAAATGTACAAAATTGACGAGGCATTAACGACACGTTAGAAAATATATGTACATTGAAATGTTCTATTTACAAATTTATCTTTTTCTTGATATACTAATACATGAAACATCTACGTAGCGTTAATTTCAGTTAAATTCAATTTCATGATTTACTCTAATTTTAACTCATCTGTTCCCAGTGTCCAGCAGACGGTATCTTCTGTCAAAGTTTTCTCACATCCTATGGTATTGATTGAAAATAATTTGAGGAAACATTGTTCCTGTGAGCTATCTATACAATGCCTCTTCAAATATTTTCCAATTCATTTCCAGAGCTTTAAAAAACTTCAACAGAAAATACCGTCTGCTCGAACCTGAACAGTTGCAGATTGTACATTTTTTTTTCATTCCAGCATTTTCTTCCTAATCAATAAGAAAGTAGAAAATCGACTACAATTCTCCATTTTTAATCTCTATTCTGTTTTTTGTTTTTCCTTTGGATATCTCGAATACTTTATCATCGTTTCTGGTGATCTATACACAAACACAAGTTTGGCAAACAGTTCCTCCTCTAAGGCGAAATCACGCGATTCCCTGGCAAGATAGATATTGAAGCACAATTCACGTATCCTATCCACGAATGGCATCTGGCGGTACTTGGCATCTTCCTTCATCCCCGTAAACATAGTCCGTAAGAACTTTCCAATTAAGAGAATAAATGACACATAAATTCCAATGATTGTTCTGAAATTGAAATTGAAATCTTATTAACTTTGAATCAAATAATTCCAAGTTCTGCCTTCGGCTTCCAATATTAGGCTACTGACACAGCAACACTGACTTGATATACATGTAGTCGAAGTCAACCTTACATGTACTTCAACAAGGCAAAAAGTGTCAGGGCTGTGCAACAGACACCATAAAGTGAACACAATGATTAAACCACAAACCACAGTACATGTGTTTACCAGTTGACTGAGCACAACCTTGGATTTGCTATAGGCTCATGAAAAGTGAACCAAGTTCCCCTTATATCATTAGGTAAATGCGACATGGATTATTTACCACTGACCTGTGTAGGTTTTCAAGCTTTATTTTGCCCATGTTGAAGTAAGGTTGACTTCGACAAAACCAAAAGACACTTTCTGAAATTTCCACTTACCCTGAACCAGGAATAAATGAAAGCACTCTAGGACTAGCTCGATCGCTGAAAGCCACGATGGTGAGACTAGACTTAGTCTCCACTGGAGCCGTGGAGTCTGGCGCGTACAGTGTCCCATGCATCAACTCTCGCACCTCCCACCATTGTTGCTGTATGGATGCATTGGCCACGTTCACGGCACCGTTTCGTAACTGCACGGTTACATTACTCAAGCGTATCACTGAAAAACATGGAATTGCACATGGTGAGATAAGTATGGTAATTTGTAGTTAACCGTATGAATTTCTGTACAGCAGGAAGAAACCAGAGTGCCTGGAGAAAAACAGCACTATCAAAGAGAGCCACACTAAAGGCCCATTTCCACTCCAGCGGATTCTACCGTGGTTTGCGGCGAGCGGTGCCATTTCCACAGAGTTTTTGATAATCCTTCGATGGTTTAACAATACATGGCGTGTTAATTATCCCAATGCCTGTGAAAACCGCTCCGCTCGCCGCAAACCGCGGCGGAATCCGCTGAAGTGGAAATGGGCCTTTATGAGTGGAACGTGGATCTTCGGTTACCAAAACAAATTTCACCTACCATTATCTACCAGCTGTGTTGCCGGCTCCGCTTCCCCATTTGCTTTTACTCTATAAAATCTTGGAAATAGCTTCAAAACTTTCCTGAAAGTACCGATACAAACAAACATGGTAAAACATAACGCCACTGCAGACTTCGGCCGACAAGGAAATGACTGTAACTGCATCAATGTAGGACTAATTCTTTCTTGAATGATTGAGTGATTATGACACTTACACAGACTGTGCTCCAGTTGAATTGGACCGTAACATATCTGCTATATTCTTCCGTATGTCACTGCCAGGAGGCAACGGGCAGATAGCCTGATTTCGAGCGGTTACAGCTGCATCTTTTGCCATACTCACTTCCCTGAAAAAGAAAATGGAATGATGACTTCGGAATGGTCAGCAGCTTTTCTAACAGCAATGATTCTAGTCATATTCATGAACATAATTCTCGGAATCAAAAACCAAAATATTCAACCAAGGTGAACGAAAAGTTTTCATTTGATGGGTAATTTTTTTTCACTTCACTCAATCTTATTTGTAGTTACTGCAGTGAACGACGGATTGGTTGTCCGGGCGCCCGGGACAACTGATTTTCCCAAACGGACAAGCCATTTCATCCAATCAGTTGTCCGTGGACAACTGCCCTGAGAGCAGCTTTATCATGAAATGCTTAACATTTAGGCTTACGGGCAATCAACGTTTGATGTGGACAACCAATTCTGGAATTCAGGTTGTCCGTGGACAACCAGCAAAAAAACTGATTTGTCGTTCTCTGTACTGGTATTGAAAAGTGATTCTAAGAACTGCAAGAGCTCGATTCATTTCATGTCTATACCGCCCAAAATCCAAGTCCACAAGTCTCTCAGGATTTTACTGATTATCAGTTCAGCAACCCTTGTACAGAATTCCACAACCATCTTACGTCATATAGGGGAAATTTCACAGTCAATTTCGACAGACGGCTTCAATATACATGTATATGCTTGGTAAAGCAATGTGCCAAATAATGCTGACAACATAATGCACATCTCAGGGCACTTCTCCACTTGAGAGTTTAATCCTGCGAGTTGGCTTTCAATGGGAGATTTACCATTCTTTGTTTCCATATCACTAATACCTACACTGAAACCAATCACAACAGTCATAGTTGAGTTGCCCATAGAGAGCCACAAGCTCAAAGCTGAGTTACCCATAGAGAGCCACAAGCTCACATTAGAGTTGCCCAAAGAGAGCCAAGAGCTCCTAGTTGAGCTGCCCATAGAAAGCCACAAGCTCATTTTTGAGTTGCCCATAGAGAGCCAACTCTTGTGAGAAAACTCACAAGTGGAATAGTGCCTTACACATTGCAGTTTGATAGTTCACCACCTAAACATTTTTGAAGTTGACAACATGGCGTTTGGGGGAAGCTATGCACACCGTAGCACTGCCAGATAAATCTGGCAGATACATCAGTACAACTGTTATAACATCAAAGACAAAGTTGAGGACCTAAGGAGGTGGATAGGACATTATATGGATTTGGTCAATTCCAGCGTTAATTCAATGTCACATTGAAAGTATGGTCAAGGGCTTGAGACTTAAGAGAGTGGCAGATAACAGCAATGGACAGATGCCCTCAATTCTCATCCTGAGGTAATCAGTGGTTCTTAACGCAAACTCCCTTCGTCACCAAACACAAACAGGGAGTGAATGCTGAAAGAACATCTAATTAACTCAGAATGCAATTTTTCCACAATTAATCTACCCTCTGTGATAGCCGACCTTGTTTTGAATCAGTCTGTGGTAACACATCGTCTCATTTGAAAATGACATCATATGTGACCTTCCACAGCAAAACCAGGCACATGCAGGATGAGACCAAAAAGTTTGTCAGTTTCAATATTGGTCTGTCTATTATGAAATCTAAAACGATCTATTTCTTCCATTCGCTCCTGGTGTCATGTTAGTTTGCTGAGGCTCAACTTCTGAGCAACATGTGCCTGGTTTTGCTGTGACGGGTCACATATTATTACTGGATCTGACCAAAGTTACACACTGACACAGTAGGTTTTCAATGATGATTGGTGTAGTGTGTGCATTGCTAAATATTAAGGGATCTTACAAGTGTACAGTTCAGTTTCATTTTGATTTTGATGAATACAGACTTCAAGACAAATTGTAAGGGATCATCTTGCATATACAAGAAAAGTATTCTCTTGCATTGTGACTTGTAAGCTTGGCAAACTATGGAAATATGATTGGTCAAATTGACATCACGTCATGACGCATGGCAGAGTACCGACAGCATAAAACACCATGCAACCATTGCTTTAAAATAGTCATGCCAAAACCAAATGGAAAATTCTTTTGACAGGAATTCAAAGCTGAAAAATATCCAAGGTAGGATACTGTGATTTCATTACCAGTAGCTGCATGCTTGTATAAATATGAAGCAGGTATATCATGAGCTGAACAGTGCTTGGAGAATCTTTGTCAAGAATGAAATAGTGCTTCTCGGGCTGGATGTATGCTTGTGTAAGGAGGGGATGCAGTGTACCTGGGGAAGCCGGGTTCATGAAGGACAAAAAATAAACCTGAGACACAACTAAACATTTATAACCCTGTAGCAGATTTTTATGCAGAAAATTGTTCTCTCAACTCTTTTCCACAAAAGCACAGCTGCATTGTATATTCGTTTGTGTTGGTTTTCACTTTTGATAGTGTGGGATGTCAGGAGCTGATCCAGAGGGGTGTTGGGCGGTCGTGACCTCCCTGCTCGCTCTTCGGCGGGGGCATCTTTTGGCACCCATCTGCAACTCGCCCTCGGCAGCCCTGACCCCCCCTTCTGCCAAAAATCGTGGATCGATGCCTGGATGTCATTATACAATCAAACCAACTTCCAGCTCATTCACTTCTCGGATCTCTACTACCCGGTAGAAAGTGCCTGAGAAAGACCCCGGTTGGGGGCAAAAATTTGCAAAATTCAGAGACGACTTTGCGTTTACTATCAAACCAACTAAACAGTACAGACCTTGTGGAGGTGACATGCTTAAGTTTTCAAGTTGAAAATCCGGTTTGAATGCAAGAATCTTCAAGAAGAGAGAAAAACTTTGTGCACCATAACACTCTGCCATACAAAGGGTAAAAGGATAGAGAACAAAACTTAGAAGATCTGAAAATCGTCTGCCATATCACGATATGGCGAAACATTCCCAGCTTTTTAAGGGGAGACATCGTTGTGAACACAACATGCATGTTATACTCACATCCGGCTAAAAACATTTGGGAAATAGGACTAGATTTTACTTTCTTTACAACAAAATGATAAAATCAAACTACTCCTTCCTAAAACTAGTATTCAAACCTCAGAAATAACCCAAGTTGCAGTGATGGCCCCGAGTTCAGGACCACTGCATTGATGTTATTGCAACTTGGATGTTTTCTGAAACCTACTACAAAACCAAAACCACTACAGTTTTACAGAAACGGAAAGAGGCGATCTATTAGGTGTCAAACGAGTTGACCTCAGGATGAAGCACAGGGAATGAACGAATTGGCATACTCGGATCCTTACTCGGCTGACAGTAGGCCTACTCCATGCCTACCAGAAGCAGGAATCCAATGAGAACTGTGTTAGAATATGATTCAGGAGAGTTATGCAGGTACAATGGCTAAAGAGCCAGCATGCTTTTTAGTAGCCATGTCACGAGCCTTCCAACCATACAGCTGATAGGCTATCGGTACTAATTATTGTCAGTTACAGGCTATCCATTCAATATATTTTGTAACTACATGACAAGGGCTGGCATGCAAAAACTCCACACAATATTTCATAGGTTTCATCCAGAGTTGACTCAGCAGACTGTAAATCCTAACAGAGTTTTTCATCCAAGGGCTTTCATAAGAAAAGTGAATTACAAGAATATTTAAAGTAATAAAGGACTTATTGGAGCCGGAAGCCTGCTTTCTTCAAAGTAATTTTAACTACAACAATTTTAATGAAGAGCTTATACGCAAAACAAAATGACCATGGTTTAGATTCTGATTATTTTTTGTTTTGACAAAGAATTCATTTTTTCTCACTTCCCCAGGTCTGAAGGAAGTTTCTGCCATGATGTGCTTCTTCATTAGACAGGTCTATACTCTGCAATGCTCACCTAGTAAATGATATGTCGAAATAGACATTGATAGGGTTTGTAGACAGGAGGTCTTCACGCAGAGCCTTCTGACTCGGTGAGCTGATGCTCCACGCTGAGGACGAGTTACCAAGAATCGTGATCACACGAACGTCGGTGTTGTCATAATTTGTAAAGAAGCCAACCGCTCCCTGGAAGAAGGAAGAGAAAGAACCAAATGAATCATAAAATCAACATCCATTAACAGCAATGAAGCCAAAGCCTCACATCAGAGGAGACAATGGCAAACTCATTGACTCCAGAGTCCAGCAGACGACACCTTCAGTCAGTTTTCTCACATCCTATGGTACTGATTGAAAAAAAATTGAAGAATGGTTGTTCCAATCAACTACCTGAAGAATGTTTCTTCAAATTCTTTCCACACAATTCAGTCCCAAGGAATTTAGGAAACTTCACCAAAGGAGACACTGTCTGCTACAACCTTGGCACTGATGATTTATAATACATGTTTTCTTTCATCTGATAGTCCTGTTTTTTCTTATCGACCAGAATTGTTGAAGTCCCTACCTTGTCATCTCCTTGAGCTGTATATTTGACTTTCAATTTGTCAAATTGTTGGGGGTTAATCGGATTAATAAACTGCTGCTGGGCACTCATGTGGAAGATGGGCTGAAGAGAGAGACAGACAAAAGTTTCAAATATACTGACTACTGCCCAAGTACTCACAACAACTTACGCAACTTAGGCATCTGTTTCACAATGGAGGACTTTACTGCCATCAGAGTGACCACCAGTTAGCGGTCCTAGAACATCACGAAATTTGACGTCACAGGGAAAAGTGCATGCCACAACGTCATCGATAATGACCTGGAGGCCATGGCTTACGTCAGTGACGTCAAATTTTATGACATTCTAGGACCGCTCAAAGCGGCCTCTAATGGCAGTAAAGTCTCTCATTGGGCCAATTTTTTAAACGATAGTTAAGGTAAACCTCGGTTTAACCATCGGCTTTTCTGACAAACCGTGAATTAACCAAAGTAAACATTTTGACTTTTAGAATGTTTGGCTATCAACGATTCATAAAATCGAAAAATTTACTTCAATTAACAAACAGTTTGTCAACTGAAGGTTAATGAAACCCGATGGTTATCTTAGCCATCGTTTAAAAAATCGGCCCATTGTGAGGAATACTACAAGAAAATACCATGGGTCCATTTCTTTCGATGTTTCATTCAAATGTTTGTACTGATTGGGATTATATGGTATCAAAACTGAAATAGACATGGATCATACCTCATAGCCTCCAATTCTGATCTGCACCGTACTGTCGAACGGTGGATAAGGCACGGAAATAACACTGGCAAGTGAAAACAGCAACAAGGGAAACCAGATTATGAAGATGATGCCAGCAAGTTGGATTCCACCAATAAGGAACTTCATGAGGCCACGCTTTTTGATGGCTCGGGGTGTTGGATAGCCCTGAAATGATCAGAAGTCAGCATTGACACCAGAAATCAGTTGTACTGGTACCGGTTTAATGAACCTACTCACAGTGCCAACAACTACTCACAGTGCCAACCTGGACCCATGTTCCCGAAGCCGTCGTAAGGTTAACGATGTCGTTACGCTATGCATTTTTCCAGTTTTAACGACATCGTTAACCGAACAATGGCTTCGGGAACATGGACCCTGTCCGGGTAAAAGTTATGCGGGTTTCTCAGTGCAATTTTATCTTGCCACTTACTGCCTCCACATGCCGCTCACACGTCAACAGGAAGATATTGGCAAAGATATCCTCCATGGTGAGCCAACATAACAAATCCAGGGTGGTATCGGTCCAGATCCAGTCCATCAGGGTTCGCAACTCCAGCAAGAACGGGATGGCTAAAAATCTGAAACAAGATGGTAGACAGAGAATGAGGAACCGATAAAATCATTCCGCGTGACAGTACAGAAAGCATAATACCCGGTCCCCCCCCCCCCCCCNTATTACCCAGGATCCTCGTCGGATATCCTGATGTTATCTGCGTTGCCGAGAAACCAAAGTAGACACATTTTGTGAAGTACCACAACTTAGCTGCCAAATTATCGTTAAATTTTCTGAAAAATGCAAATAAAACAAAGCTTATTCAGGAGGATATATGTCAAACCCAAGACTTCATTCAGCAGGACAGCTGTCAAATCCAAGACTTCATTCAGCAGGACAGCTGTCAAACCCAAGACTTCATTCAGCAGGATAGCTGTCAAACCCAAGACTTTATTCTGCAAGACAGCTGTCAAACCCATGACTTCATTCAGCAGGCCAGCTGTCAAACCCATGACTTTATTCTGCAGGACAGCTGTCGAACCCAAGACTTCGTTCACAGGACAGCTGTTGAATTCAAGACCGTCAAATTATTTCAAAACTTGTAACTTCCACATCAATCCCCAAATTGTCCCGACGAGTACGTACCTTTCAGTTGTGAGAGGGAGAATAAAGAACATCCACAGATGTATGGCGATCACAAGTGTGATCTGGAACACAAACTTCCCGAGGACAAACTTCTTGAGGTAGAGAGCACGATCGATCACAATGAATACAAACTGAATCAACAACATGGCAAGGAAGGGACCGGGGATCTGTAAGAAGAGGAAGTTGTGATGTTTCAACATGTTGGTCATGATGCAATTTGACTGATTGGGTTCTGTACTGTTCACAGGGGTCTTTTTTTAACTGTGGGGTATGGTTGTCTGAGGTCTACATGCATTTCACAATGCACTAAGCGCATAGAGGAATGCATGTAGACCTAACCAGATGCCTCAAGCCACAGTGTTACAGTAGTATTCAGGCCGATTATTTAACAGAAGTGCAGCCATCGAATGCATGGCAATGACAGCCATTGTCAATTTTGCATTTGTAATTCACGAGTCCATCATCAGCCATAGCCACCTACGTTCGTAAACCGTCAACAGTCACCCACCTACCTTATTTTCAGAAAGAAAGCTGTTGACATCACCTCCCTCTCCGGCGGACTGAAATGACATCAGAATGATCAAACATTTACATACTTCCAAGGAAAATATCTGTCAAGTTTCCTTACATTTTCTTAAATACTAAAGCTGGCGCTCAGTGCCAAAATACTGCATTATTTGCCCTACACATTACATGTACATTGGGTAAATCTGATGCACAGTACAAGCAACTGGGCTTGTCCTCTCTTTCACATGAAAAGTGGGTCCGATGGGGATTGATCCCTCAACGTCAAAGGTGACAGGCACCAGTGTCTCCCTGCACCACTCTGACAGCTAATATTGGAGAAGACCATGAATGGCACTTACCGCTGGTCCGAACGAACTGTAACCAAATACGACGATGAGAAACGTGACGATGTCGCAGAAGAACATTGCAGTGTAGACATCAATTCTTATCCGGAATTTGCCGCATGTCATGGCATGAAAGAATTCCCGCCATGGTTGTATGAAGGAAAGGCAGCACCTGAAGAAGAGACTCAATAGTCAAAGGGCAAAGATTCGCTACCCTAGATCTATTGTCGTCATCATCGTCGGCACACTGGACTGAGGACCGGGTTATCTGGCTTAGCAAATTAAACTTGAGTACTCACAATGACCCAGAGTGATCTAAGCCAATGGCTCCTACTATTACTTGAACTCATCTGCCCCCAGGTTTGCATTGACAATATCTTCTGGTGAAGTTTTCTAGAAGCCTTTGATACGAATTCGAAAGAATTTGAAGAAACATTCTTTAGATGGATGGTAGGAACAACCTTCCTTCATATATTTTCCAATCAGCACCATAATATGTGAGAAAATTTGACAGATGAGGCCGTCTGCTGCACTTGGGGGTAGACGAGTCAAGTTATTAGTACAGAACATAGAGAAAGATTAAAAAGATCTTTGCTCACCTTTTTAGCTTTCCTTCTTTCTCTTTTTCATCCTCTTCCTCTATATCCTCCATACTTAGACGTCGCTCCCTCTCAGGTATATCTCCCTCAGGGCCACCGTTAGCCCCCGTCCCCTTCTCTGGTGTGCTATGTTTAGACATCGACCTCCTCTCTGGGGTCAGCGACTGTATCGTTGATCGAGAACCTTTGTATTTTTCAAGTTCTGCTGTGGCGTCATGAGCGTCTTTCCATAAACCGTATCGCTGTAAATATACGAGCAACAATTTTATCCTGTGACTGATTACTTTCAAATATCATGATTGGAGCCCAAAAACAAAGCATTGAAAATTGCCAAATTAGAACTGGTATTCAAGGCTGGTTCCACGATGTCAAAAAGCTCAGTCTGAGACTCGATTTCTGGCAAATCGCTGGTTGTCAAGAGCAGGGATCCAAACCCCCTGGCACCCCATCCCTGGATCCGTGCCTGTGTACCAGTACTGAATGGGTCGAAGAGGTTGATCACCCTCACTCACCTTGAGAATGGACCGATGGATGAATATACACAATAATAAAGCTAGATCGAAGAGAGCAAAGTCAGGCCTCATCTCAATACCAATGATTCTTGGTGGCCAGAATGGACTGCTCTGGAGGTTACTCTCTCCTGGTTCATTCCACGGGAAGAACTCGAACTGGAACAGGTACTTGATCAACATGATGAACTGAAAATAAAGCAAAACGATAGGCTAGATTTCCTTTTTCTTGATGTCTGATCTTTGTATTTGAAGCAGTAATCTCAAGTTTGAAGCAAACTGGTGCAGATTAGAAACCTGAAGTTTGAGTCACATGTGTGAACCATACTGATGCTAAGTACCAGCCTCGAGTTTGAGTCACAGTTGTGACCACACTGGTGCTGAATAGCAGCCTCAAGCTTGAGTCACGTAAGTGAACCACACTGGTGCTGGACAGCAGCCTCAAGTTTGAGTCACAAGTGTGAATCATACTGGTGCTGAATAACAGCCTCAAGTTTGAGTCACATTTGTGAACCATACTGGTGCTGAATAGCAGCATCATGTTGGAATTGCATGTGTGAACCATACTGGTGCTGAATAGCAGCCTCAAGTTTGAGTCACTTGTGTGAACCATACTGGTGCTGAATAGCAGTCTCAAGTTGGAATTGCATGTGTGAACCATACTGGTGCTGAATAGCAGCCTCAAAGGGTATGATTGCTGCAGAATCATGAATAGGAATCAAATTGGTATCTAAGAATGCCAGAGGGCCTGATTGAGTGCTATGATGGGTGGAAGCCAAGACCTACGGCCAAGCTAAGGGACAATAGTCACGTTTCAGGATCAGTGATTTCAGATGGACCTACCTCAAGGTAAGTAATCAAACATGTCCAATACATCTTGGAGGGTCTCGGCACCGACAACATCGCCCATAAGAAAATCGACATCGGCATAATCAGCGTCAACAAACTGGCTGAATTCATATGGTTCAGGATGATGACGAAGTAACACACGATCTCCGATCGTGATATAACGGCGTGATATATGGCAAGAATAAGACGGAATATCAACAAACGTTCGGGTTCCTTTTCAATCTCGGTGACATCCTCATCGGCATCTTCCAATTGATCGTACCTAATGTAGGAAAAAATAGTGCCAATGGCACTGTGCCCGCTTGGCTTGACAGCACAGCCACAGTGGTACTGGCAGACATCATCAGCAATCCCACTTAAACCATATCTTAAGTACAAACATGCCATGGCGACCATACTGGATGTCCGATCAGGCCAAAACTTTACATGCACATAGGTCATCTCGAGAGAGCCACATAGCACATTTGAGCACTCTGGGTCAAGTCATTCCCGAGTTATAGCACTTTGATGATTTTCATGTTATGCCACCTGGCGGCCATATTGGAAATCAAACCAGGCCAAAATTTGACATGCACTTAAAGGCCATCCAGAGGGAGCTAAATATCAAGTTTGAGCACTCTGGGTCAAGCCGTTCCCAAGTTATAGCACTTAGATGATTTTCAGGTTACGCCACCTGGCGGCCATATTGGATGTCCAATCAGGCCGAAACTTGGTATTTTTGAAGGTACCCCTCTAATACACATTTATGCAAGATATGAAGTTGCTCGGTGCAATAATGACGAACTGCGACAGGTTCGTCACTTTTGTAGAACTTTGACCTCTCTGACCTTGAAAAGTAGGTCAAATTAAAAACTGGGGTACTATGTTATGTATCCTCACCAGATATACCCATAATCAAAATTAGATGAAGATCCGTCACCTAATTAGGGAGAAATAACACTTTTGGTGATTTTCATTTTGGCCCCCTAGTGGCAATGTCAAGAATCAGATTTCACCGAAATGCTGTCTGTAAGTTGCTATAACATAGAGGGACATGTGTACAAAGTTTCAACACAACAACTCACTCAATTATCAAAATATACCCCTTTGAAGTTTTTCACGAAACGCCCCCTGGAGGCCAAACTAGGAATCCAACCGTACTCAAAATCGAACTCGACCTAGATCTTTGGCCCATATACACACCCACCAAAGACCAAAAAGATTCGTCGAAAAATGAAGGTGCTAGAGCGCTAACAAGCCAAAAGTTTACGGACGTAGCGCCATACGGACCGCCGTACGGACCGCCGTATGGACCGCCGTACGGACCGCCGTACGGACTAACGCACGACAGACCACCACTCAATGACCCCAACCACAGCTTAAGCCCTGCTGGGCCTTGCGGCCAAGCGGGCTAAAAATTGTCAAGTTCATTTAGTGCTAGGCCTGTCGTGGAGCCGTGGTGGTCTAGTGGGTTAGGGCCTCTCTGACTGGCAGTCTGGAGGTCCGTGATTCAAATCCCAAATGACATGGTACGATGTGTTGCCCTCTTTTGTAATGAAGGTTCTTTTAAAAGTTCTATCATTTATTAAGCAAAGGTTTGATAAAGGGGCAAACCCTGACTTACATCTCAATATCCTCAAGATCAACATAATCATCTTTATCTGGTGTTTTGACAGTGACCTCCTTCGTCACACCCTCTGGTTTTACAGTCTCCTTGTCGGGACTTTCACTGGAGAAATCATCGAAACCCTCTTCCTCCGCTCTGGGGGCCTGCCTCACAGGGTCCTCATCTTCCTCCACTTCATCAATAGGCTCAGCACAAGTTTTGGCCAGGTTAAGCTAAAGAAAGGAATGGAAAAAAGTTTCCATTAGCAGTTTACCATAGGCTTCTTTTCATTACTAGCAGACAGAATACAAGGCATTAAACTGGAAAGCCTAGACGTGCCCCTGTGGTGAGGTGGTGTCTAGGCCTACTTATGGTGTATCCAGTGTGATTCCCATTGTAGGCTGCCTCCATGTTGGGTGGCAAATGGATGAATTCCAGAATGTAAATAAACAAATCAAGATTAGCAGACGTCCTGATTTTAACCGTTTACCAACCTTTTCTTTTTCTTCCCGTTTCTCAATCTCCAGTTGATTGGCGACTTTGCGGTAGTGGAATGAAATCCTGTTGAGCAGTTTGATGAAACTCTCGATCAGACTGATGAACAATGCCCAAATCAGGAAGAACGTGTTCTTTATTTTCCCATAACATGTTTCTGAAATCACAACAATGGAATTCTCAGCAAGATAAGAACAGAGTTTTGTGCTATCGACGTATCAGGCATATCTCAATATTGCTGAATCATTGGACTTCAGTCATTGTAGATGCGTCTGAGAACAGGCATTGTTCCTTGTGAGAGTTTCTCGTGCGATTTGGCTCCCATTGTTGGTTTTCAGAGCACTAAGGCAGAGACCAGTGACACAAATGACAGTTTTACATGTTTGAGTTGCCCATTGAGAGCCAAATCACATAAGGATTCCCCCACATGGAGGAGCACCATCTTGACATAAGGCCACTTCGCTTCGGTCACTTCGCGTGGATGGACATGATTGAGTGAGAGTAGGAACAATAGGAATGCTTGTCAGGGCAAGATGAGGAGCACCTTTTGTGATACTGAAATTCCAATTTGATTCAATACTCAATGGTACACACAACTAACCTTCCACTTCCTCCTTGTCCTCCTCATCCTCAGCAACCTCCGTCATAGCGTCTGCCGTCTCCTGATCACCACCATCCTCACCTCCCGACCTCTCAGCCTCCCCATCGGTACCCTCAGCTGCATCTGCTTCTCCTTCAGCTTCCTCTAAGGGTGGTTCTTCTGTCGTTGGCTGCTCTTCCGCAGCATCTGTGGCCTTCTCCTTTGGTGATTTCTCCTTCTCTCTGTCCGCGGACCTCTGTCTTTTCATCGGCTCTCTCGCCTGAGCAAAAAGTATGCAGAGAAGTTATTTTCATCTATATTTAGCAGTACTGCCATAGAGCTTGTGCAGTGGCACATTTTGACATCACTTTTGACTTGTGGTCCACCATGCTGACATCGACGACAAAGTGCGCCTTTGCAGATCACGTCACGGTTGAAGTCACACACACTCCAATTGTGCCAACGACAAAGTGCACCACATGGTTCGAGGACGTAATTTGACGTCAATTTGACCTTCAAGATGGCAGATTTTTCAGTGATGACGTCATCTGCACAAGCTCTATAGGAAGGATGTGCACAGATGTGAGGTAGGCCGAATATGCTAATTACATCTGACAGTACCCTCTACAGCCATGCACACAGTAAGGGAAGAGATTAACACAACTCGTATGAATGGAGAATGCCCACACTTTGTGACTCCTTGTCAAAACTCTGACAATAGAAACTAAACTGCATAGAACTTTTGAAACTGGAAATGACTTACCACCGCCTCCTCCTCCAGAGCCTTCTCCTTCTCCTGTTTTGCCACCTCCAGGCCGGCTTTTGTACCACCTTCCAGGGCGGCATTCAGGACCTGAAAAAGACAGATTACAGATGAAACAACTTTTCTGATAGTAAGTTTTGCCCACTTCCCTGGGTCTCATGTTGAGTGAAACGTGCATGAAGTGTTCTCACCATTCAAAGCAGCTGTGGTGGCTTCTATGCGAAGAATATGGTTAGTAGACTATTGGTACATCATTTTGCGAAGGATGACCACAGCAGAAAAGCCACAAATGATCCAAAGATTTGGGTTGCACTCGGCTGATTCTCTCCCCTTACTCCTCTGTACTCTATGACAAGTGGTCTGAGGGGCATCTTTGACTTGACATACAACCAGATCATGTTCCTTTTCAGCAGTTTACCGATTCAGAATCAAAAGCATGGCATCCAATAGACAGAAAACACCGCCGGAGGAAGACTTGCCCTCTACTACCTATGTGTTTACATGACCATTGGATCAAACCCCAATATCTCAGATCTACATGTATGTACTGTAAAAGGTCATGCTGTTGTCACAAAAGCACTCTGCTCTCCGAGATCCAAATTTGACTCCATAGGCCCGTATTTTAGAATGCTTCTCAACATAAAGGAGTTCCTCAAGTTTATTGCTCTCAACAGGACAACAACAGCCTTGAGGAACTCCTTTACGTTGAGGAGCATTCTAAAATATGAGCCTAAATGTTACATTCAGTATTGCATGATAAAATGCCAATGAAGACAATGAAGCACTACACAAAGATAAAATAAAAACTCTGTGTACAGATGCCAAAACATTCATATGAAAGATCTGTAAAGAGAAATCTGAAGTTAAAACATCCTTTAGAGGAAAACCTGAGAGAAAAGACATGCAGATTCACTGGGCGAAAAAAGCCCTGTCCGGATCAGTGTGACACCCCAATCCGCGCCCGTGTCTACACCCCAATACGCATCTGAGTGATACCTCTACCCTGATCCGGGTGGGTAGGTCTTTCCGCACCGTGTTGGTCTGCTGCCCTGTGTATAACGCCTCGTCTTGCCAATTGGTCAATTATCCCGTCTTGGGTGAGGCCTAATCTGGATTATGACAGCTCACAATGG
>NMRB01003036.1:19510-30409 GCA_002633025.1 Notospermus geniculatus
CTAAGACCCTGGATACTAGAAACATAAGACCCTACTAGAAAACTAAGACCCTGGATACTAGAAACATAAGACCCTACCAGAATTATGTTCATTCCTTATTAGCGCTCTCTTTTATCCACTCACACTGGCAGTTAGAGGTGTATAAACTATAAAGGCCTTATACCCCCGTCAATTTTTTTGGGAAATTTCGTTGTGACCACGGTGGTGTGGTCCAGTATTGTTTTCGCAGGAATTATTGTCAACCACTTTTCGGCCAAACTAGGGCATGCACATCAAATCTGACTTGCCCAATCAAAAGATCCAATGATGAAAAGATTCCTGTGACTTTCGTTCAATTTTGGCTGAGAAGATGAACCTTTAACCTGAATCATCTCGAATGGCCTGGTGACCCAGCGTGACTTGATAGCAGTAAAAACAATCTTTAAAAGGCTACATCAAAATCATTGACAATCGCAAATGACGGCTAGTGTGTATATCAACCAATCAGACGGCAGTATGACGTACTGTTTACAGCATGAGCCTTTTTTAGATGTCCACGTGATGCATAATGACGTCATCTTCTTACCCATGGGAAGGGGGTTTTGGTCATAGGGTTATTAGGTCCTTAGATAGGTTAGGTCCCGTAGGGATAGCTCCCTTAGGATTAGGTCCCTTAGGGATACGTCCTTAGGGTTAGGTTCTTTAGGGATACGTCCTTTAGGGTTAGGTCTCTTAGGGATTGTTCCTTTAGGGTTAGGTCCCTTAGGGCTAGGGCTAGAGGTTAGAATTAGGGCTGGGATAGGAGTAGGGTACGGTTAGGGTTAGGCCCTTAGGGCTAGAGTAGGGGTAGAAAATAAGGCTCAGTAAATGGCGTGCACTATGACATTAAACAGGTTTTCCGAATCACCCAAAGAAAAATTCCAACATGTCCAAGGCTGACCAGGTAGCGTAGTGGTTATGTTTCTAGTATCCAGGGTCTTATGTTTCTAGTAGGGTCTTATGTTTCTAGTATCCAGGGTTCAAGGCCTGCTCAACCAAAATGATTGAACATGATGATGAAACATCCTTCACGCAACACAATGACAAGGGCCTGTAGGCACAATTGACATCTGTGAGTGTTGCACGTCTCAATGCGAATTCATTGGATAGGCCTACTGGTGAAACATCTCCACGTTTCCACTGTTAATTCTCAGTGTAATATCTCTGAGTGTTGCACATTTTCAGTGTTAATTCTGGTGTAACACCTCAGAGTGTAGTACATTTCCAGTGTTAAATCTGGTGTAATGTCTCTGAGTGTTGCACATTTCCAGTGTTAACAAATTACCTGATAGGAAACATCATTCTGTCGTAATCCTCCTGTTTTCAACAAACAACAAATTTACACACAATGTCTTCTCCACCTTGGAAACAATGGCCCACTACAGTTACCACTCCAAACAACTATTACAAAGTCGGCTGAGCGCAAGGCCCATGGGCCTCTTGTTATTATGTGTACAGTATGTACACTGTAAACAGTTGTGACATGTTAAATTATTCAGATAATATAAGAAATTGGACAGATCAACTGAAAATCGTGATCTTATTTTGAAATAAAAGTTATACACCCCGAAGAAGATTGACTTCATATCATCATTCACAGTGTAGGTGGACATGTCAACTCCCTGCTCATTAATGAATCACAAGTTGGTATATGTGACCTGCTCTGGCAAAACCAGTCGCATGACACTCTTACCTTGGCAGGTTGACACCAAATGTTTGTCAGTTTCAGTATTGTCTGCCTATTGTAAAATCTGAAAGAATCTATTTCTTCCATTCTCTCCTAATGTCATCTCGGTTCGTTTTAGGCTCACCTTCTGAGCGTCATGCGACTGTTTTCGCCAGAGTGGGTCACATATGACTATAGCCCCATTTCCACATCTTGTCCAAACAAGGCTATCGACTCCGTATGAACTCCGTCTTTAGCCTTGTCCGAATCGTGCCATCTTTTCCGTTAATGCATAAATTATTAATGAACCTAACCCCTACTTGACCCCGCCTCCGAGCAATCAGAACTTGCGAAACAAATCACCGTTGGACACTTTCTTTGCTCTTCACGCTCGAATTTGTAACACGGATTTTGATTGGCGCGTCGATTTTCCTTCGCGCCCCGATGATTGGCTGAGGCTGTCACCACCTCAGAAACGGGAAATGTGGTGGATTCGAACCAGGCTAGATGACCGTCAGGACAGATAGACTGGTGAGAACCAGATGCGTTTCCACAGCCACCTTTCAACTGTGCTTGGTGGTCCAGGCCAAGTACGGTTCAGCAGGGGAATGTGTAGCGGAATGGGTAAACCGGGATTGGCACAGAGCTTGTTTCATTCCCCCCCCCCCCAAGAGGAGGGAAGTTTGGCTCTGGTTGTGCACAGTGGGAACGTGAAATTTTGGCCTAGCCAAATCAATTCATGTCCTCAATATCAAGCGCCGTTTTGGGAAAAGGCGAAAGAAGGATTTTAGTTTAATGGGAAATGCATTAGACAGCCAAACTTCGGAGGCGTATTCTGCAAAATCTGCCGCTTCAAAATCAATGTGAATAGTACAAAATGTACATTTTGACCGACTGAACTTGGAAATGTCATTAATCCATTTTAACAAATTTTTAATGGAACCTCGTCCCCAGGTGCATGTTCGCATATTGGCACAGGTTTTGCCTAGGACTGGAGCACGGCTTTGCCTGGAGGCTAGATTCACTCTCTATGGGAGGTACCATCAAAAATCAAAACAAACCCTGCGAGCCATTTTCTTTAATATTTTGGGGCAAGGTTGCCCCATGGCTGAGAGGATTGGAATAATTTTGAACTGGGAAATCATAGAAAGAACATCTTCGATAATCGAAGGCCGATCTGCTCTCCACTGCATTACATCGCACATCACCCTTCGAGAAATAGACCAGTTGGCGGCGTATCTTGGCACCATGCCAACTTACCGGTCGACCAATCATATGACACTTTATATCGGGTCTTCGGCTACAACTCTTTGTACCACGATTCAAATTTTACAACACCGATTCTGATTGGCCTCTTCTTCTCGAGGCGGCAGATACGCCGTGGACCGGTCACTTTCTCGAAGGGTGATGTGCGGTGTTAACGTAGTGGTGAGCAGATCGGCCTTCGATTATCGAAGATGAGAAAGAAGAATCCTAGTGGGACCTCATTGGTGATGATAATTTACTGCTCTGCAGTGCACTCTACATTTGCATTTGTACTTGTACACGAATTCTGTGTAATTGATTGAAAAAGCCGAACTTGCAAATGAAAACTTGGAAATAACATGTATTTATTCAAAAACAACAATGACAAAGAAACTTTTATAAAATAATTTCAGTCAAAAAACTGACTGGAACCATAGCTGACAATCTAATAGATAATTCTCAAATCAACATGAACGAGAAAGATCTGCCACTTCTACCGAAATTGCAACCACAACCTCGGTCTGAAACTGAATGACGTGACGCAGACAACCCCACGACAGCGACTTCGATGACGTGAGTCGACCATTGCTGAATCATGGATTGCGTCATTTCAGCTGGTTTCAGATGGAGGCTGTGGTTGTGATTTTGACGGAAGTGTGCAGATCAGCGAATTCAAGAACCATCTAATGTGATGGAACCTCTCGTGGGTCACCTCTGGGACTGACCAATGCTGCCCATGATTTAGAGATCAAAATGCATAGAAACGACCATTTGTTTTGGGGTCTGAACTGAAATATACTGAATAAAGAGGTATGTCCAGTTAAGGGGGGTTTACACGATTCAACTTGTTGAAAGCTGTTGAACGTTGAAAGGTGTTGAACGTTGTTGAACCGTCTAAACCCCCTTTCAACATCTTCAACAGGATCTTTTAACAAGTTGCCAAAATAGCTTCATGTTTCTATTTCTGGCAACTTGTTGAAAGACCTGTTGAAAGGGGTGTTGTGTTTAGACAGGTTCAACAGGTTTCAAAAATGTTTAACACCTTTCAACATTCAACACCTTTCAACAAATGTTGAATCGTGTAAACCCCCCCTTTAGGGAGGTTCCACTGTACAACAAGGAATTTCAGTTGATGATATTACATAACATGCATAACAGTTCAATCAAGGCCCATCTCCATTATAGCCAGTCAAGGAAAAACAATAACATGACAAATGCACCAACACAGCAAAGTTGTACAATGAAAATACCATGCCACTTGTAGCACAGGGGCTTGGAATTTCGCACATGTGCACCGAGTCGAGGTACGTCTACACTCGGCCGCAGTGTGTATCCGATGTCCTGGTCTCCTACACACTGGCACTTTTGGGGCTCAAAAGCCGTGAACACCACTAGATGGCACTCCACTGGGTTCCAGTCAATCACCACGCTTTCTCACTCGGAAATTCCGCGAAACTAAAGCGAAATGAGAAGTGCCTTGTGAAGTGCTTCACGACTTTTAATCTCTAAAAGAGCCAGACGCGGAGTGTGACTTACCAAAGGGGTGAGCCCGTAGCGTCTGGCTAAGCGAGACTAAGGTACGTCAGGCTCGAGTGAGATTTGCACCAAATCTAGGTACGTCTCGTTGAGTGCTGAATCTCACTCGAGCCTGACGTACCTCGACTCGGTGCACATGTGCGAAATTCCAAGCCGCTTTGCTTGTAGTGCTGCAATAAAATGTCTGTAGAGACCATGGCCCGTATTTTAGAACGTTCCTTTATTTTAGGCCTAAGGCGCCCTTTCGTGAGGTCATCTTCCGCCAGAGGAAATGCTCACTGAGGACGCCTCAGACAAAATCGATTCTAGAATTGACCTTATCCATTTCCTTTGTAAAGGAGTTCCTCTGTTACGGAAGGCGCCCTCATGAAAGGATTTCCTACATCAACTGATTTCACCCATGGAATCATCTTGCCCTGACAAGTGTTCCTATCACTTCTACCCTCGCTCAATCCAAGGAAGCGTAGTTCGAAGGGTGAAGTGACCATAGGCCTTGACATGTCAAGATGCAATTGGAATATGACGTAAAGGACCAGACAACATTTGGAATAAAGGAGATCCTCAGCTTAATTAAGGAGCTCCTTTTCTAAAATCAATGGCACCTTCAGCTTGAGGTAGCAATTTTAAGGAGGCCTTTGCAGTCAAATTTTGGCACGTTCTGGAATAACATGAGGGATTCTCAACAGGAGAACAGTAGCCTTGAGGAACTGCTTTAAGTCGAGGAGCATTCTAAAATACGGGCCTCATATTCAAGATAAAAGTTCAATGTGAACTGTAATATTTTCAGTGCAGCGCATTAGTTCAGGCTCACATTGGAATTATGTAGAGACAGACGTAACTGGCTACACCTGTGGGGCCTTTTGTTGTTTGACATCGAAAACTGGCAAACACACAGTGACAAGTTGCAATGATTACATGTAGTCACTGCTGTGCAGCACTTCATCCAGTCACTATGACACAGGCCTCAGGAACTGTACTGGTATAAGGCCACGGGTACAGGCCTACCGAACGCGATGTGTTGACGTGCGCGGCAAAGGCTTTGTTACTAGTATTTTCTACCGCACTTCACGCAAAGGCTCTCAAAGCATACATTTAAATCACATGCGTTGCCCTGTCGCACGTGAAATCGCGCTCGGTACACCCGCAGCCTAATCCAGCAAGAATTACATGTAACATGTAAGTGAACATTCCATGAACATGTGTGGTATTAGGAAAACCCATCGGATGTCGTATTTGTGGAAGGTGAACAAAGGTTTCATGGTGATGAATCCTTTGTGAAGCCATTGTTCGCTTGCGTGTTCGTGTCGCGTGTGCCTCGATGTAAACTTGGCCTAACAGGTACCGGTAAACAGTAGCAGTGCAGATCAATGCACAGGCAACCTGCCAGCCATTGTTGATTGTTCAGCAACATCCAATGGATTTTCCTCATCTGCCTCACAAATCAGACAAATTTTAGCCTTGTCTGCCCATCCCTCGCCCCAGGCACCTTTTCATATACAAGTCGATGTTTCTGGAATTTCATCTGGGGTGTCATCACAACTCTTTGACCTGCAACTAGACTATTTTTTGCTCTTTCGTTGCCTGCGTCTTCACTGGCATCATCATCAGACTCGAGGTCCATTGGTGGTGAATCGTAGAGATAACCTGCAAGTATTGAAGTGTAGAAATTTTGAGGCAGTGATTACTAAGGGCATAAGTATCTTCAAACCTTTATACCATTAGTGAGCCGCTCCAGCAAAAGCAGATGCTTGTCGCAAGTGATCATCATTGGTCATCAGTTTACTCAACTATTATCACTGCTGTCCACTACTATCAGGGGCGGATCCAGAATCATGGGAAAGAGGGGGCACAGCCAGCGCACATCATGGAAAACCACAGTCAAATTTTAACATCTTTTCAAAATTACAAAATTTCCCAGTAAATTTTTTAAGATTTTCCACAAAATAGAGAGGGCACGGGCCGGGTGTGCCCCCTTGGATCCACGCCTGACTATTGTAAACCCGTGTCAATGTACATTTCAGCTGTTGTGCTGCAAGGCCGTTAACCCTTTCCTCGGGTTGCGACAAGCGTCTGCATTTGCTGAGTAGCTCACATTTTATGATGACGAAAACTGACCGGCTCACATTTTATGATGACGAAAACTGATCGGCTCACATTTTATGATGACGAAACTGATCGGCTCACATTTTATGATGACGAAAACTGACTGGCTCACATTTTATGACGAAAACTGATCAAGTTTTGGCAGTGATTGGAACTGGCTCCCCCTACCTTCAACATAATGGGTGGCATATGTGTGATGAAGTCTAGTATATGCTTTCTCTCTAGTTCAGTACAGAGACCTAAAGGGGAATTGTACAGCAGAAAGGAATAAAAGAAATTGTGTTTTTGACAGAAACCAACTAAACTCCCTACGCAGACGTGAACTGCGCCCCTTCGGTTTACCCGCTCTCCACCACTGCTTCACATCGTAAAAGTCGCCCCATAGATGGCATCAGGGCCTGGCACAAGTTTTATAGCCTATCAGCACACTGCTTTCAGAACTCTTTGGCCCGTTGGCAACAGATGTTCTTGTGCTACCTCAGCCAATGAAAAAGTATCTCAGGCCAGCTTGGTTATGGGTTGCTTGGGGCTCTCATTGGTCAACTCTCTCAGCACCATCTTTTGACCAAACGCGGCAAATTTTACGAAGTGAAGCAGTTGTGGGGAGCGGGTAAACCGAAGGGGGCCGTACACAACTGCGTAGGAAGTTTACAAATCAACCTACTTACCCCAGCTCGATGTCTGTTCTCTTCCCTGCTCATCATGTCTATAGTTCGAAGTCTGATTACCGGAATCCTCTAAAAAGTTCAGACCGAGTGCCTGCACGTGTCTCCTAACTGTTGGCGTGACTGGTGCTACACCTGGGATTTTGCAAACTGGATTCATTGAATTCTCCAGATTATGTGCAGTGAAGTGTTCTCCGTGGAAAGGTTTTGCCATTCGTTGAGTTGCAAAGGAGTTTTCATCACATTTCAATGCAACAGATCTGACAGAAAGGTCTGGCCTAGTTGATGGAGCCCTTGTTGCTTCCAGTTTCACATCGAACAGATTTGAATAAGAGCAGTTGGGATTCGTCGATTCTCCCATGGAAGTCAACGAGGCAGCTGGTTTTGCACTCCTACCGTATAATCCTGCTGTGGGAATGGCGATGTTAGCAGACGTAGAACTAGACAGGCTGGAAAGATGCGAGTTTATGGCACTGTCTGTATTTCTTGGGATGTTTATTCGTATTGAATTTGAATTGGTTGAAGACGGAAAATCAAGGCCAGAATTTTCTAACAGAATCCTCCGCTGAAAGCAGCTCCTGTCTCCAGAAATCTGCCGACTACCCGCACTGACGACATCCGGTCTTTGTTTCAAATTCAAGACATCACTCATCTGCTGGGCTTGTTCCCTGGGCAGACGTACACCAAGGGGCATCGCCTGTTCAGAAGATTTATCAGCCCCAGACTGCATCACATGTCCCCGACGTCGTTCAGAATTGTCACGATGGTGCTGAGCTGATTTTACAAGTTGTGAAAACTGCTCACTTGGAGGTCCAGACTCATTGTTGCAGACCTTCTGACCACGTTGTCCACTTGTGAACACTTTTGTCTTCTTATCCTCCGTAATATTATTCGCGGGTTTTCTTTCTCTGCCCTGCCGCACTTCATCAATCAAGCCAGCTACGGACTTCCCACTTCTCTGGTAAACAGTCTTCCTGGCACTCCCTGGTTGAGAATCTGGAAAATTCATGTCTGGCTTCTTAAGGGGGCATCCATTAAGTACTATGTCTGCACTAAAACGTCGATTTTTAGATCCCCTCCCCCCTGTACGCACCTTGTACGTATTGGGTCAGACACCCCTTTACGGGCATACGCCAAGGGACTGCTTTACAGGCTTAATACTCGATCAATTAGACATGACACACATGCAGGAACCCGGCACAGGAAACGGCTAACCTCGCAGGGGGGTGACATCTGACACCAAGTCAAGTTTATTTCGCATAAGTTCCAGCCTCATGTGCAATTACCAATCTGATTCCCTTTATTTTCATGGTAGCTAACTGCATTCAAGCAGCTTTTAATTTCTTCAGAATGGTTCTTGGGTTGTGTAGATACGCATGGGTGTATACCCCCTCCCCCCTGTATGCATAGTGTACTCTTTTTCATAGACCCCATCCCCTCAGTGCATACGTACATAATGGATGCTCCCTTACTCCATCACTGGGACGATCCCTCTCCTGAACTGCAGCCAATGCAGGGTTGAATAAAGCACACTGATCTCTCGGTTCAGCCGTGGATGGGTCCATGTCCATTTCAGACCCTCTCTTGGGCCCTTCATTCCTTTCTTCAGGGACCCCAAGACTAGCAAATGAATCTCCAGCTGGTCCATGACAATATGTAACTTGACTTTCATCGTGGCTTGCTATCGCAGGTTTTGAAACTAATTGGCTCAGTTCATCGCCAGCACCTCTGGTGTCACGAGTCAAATCGGAATCATCTCGAGCACGGAAAATGTTCTTCAACACATTGAACTTGTCATATTGTCGATTTTCAGACTCCTCACTTGAACCATTAGTATGATTTTTCTCCAGAGCTATACTGCAGGCACCTCTCCACTTCTCATTCCCAGTCACTGGCTGAAGGATTCGATCAGAAAATTCTGCAAACAACTTAGGTCGTTTTGAAGGCAGAGACACATCAAACCCACCAGAGTTCCTAGAATTTTTGCCTCCTTCCACACTGGGTTGACGAGACCAGTTTCTTAAATGACTGCTAACACTTTCTGTAACAGATGAAACAACAGTTGAAGGAAGCCTTTGTAACTGTTGAATCCGTGGTCCGTCAAGTATACCTTTCTGAACCAGGTCAGTTGGAAATCCGGGTCCTTGTCTATACTTTGCAATGGGATTTATCCCCCTCAAGCAAAAATCTTTTTGTCCACTATGTTCATTGATTTTCTGCAATGTCTGCGTATTCTGTCTTCGAATCAGATACTCTGGTCCATTCATCTCGCGAGAACACTCGAAATTACCATCAAAATTCTTTTGAGGCCAAAACTTTGGTGGTCTGGTATCGTGCGTTTCAGATACGCGTGCAATTTGGGATTTACTAACTACATCTTCTGGAGTTCCACTCCTTTCACGGCAATCTTTGCCTTCACTTCCGCCAGCAACACGTTTTGTTGCAGTTGCACATCGTTTTTCCTGCTGCCTCCCGAGTGAATCAAGGTCAAGGTGATGGACATCAGTGCATTCTTCTTTTTCAATCTTGATAGGAAACACCCCACATTTTCTTCGGGTGAATTCATAGAAACTCTGAAAGTGAAGAAATGTAAAGTGCATGACAATACATCGATGTCAAGTTCATGATTAACCCTTTTACTGCCGTAGTCGACGATCGTCGCCCCCTCTAGCGACTGCCGTAGGCGACTATCGTCGCCCAAACAGAAGGTATGTTTAGTTACTTTGGCTATTCACAGATGGCGCCTCAATCGAAATTACAGGAATTCCCCTGAGACTGCTGTAGGTGACCATGCAGAAGGTATGTTCAGTTAGTTTGGCTATTCATATATGGCACCCCAGTCAAAATTCGGGGACTTTCCAAAAACGGAGAACCGGAAACTCGGCAGTGTGGCGTACAACTTATCTGGGAAACTCGGCAGTGAACATGGTGAAAGGGTTAAAATAATGGGGAGACTTTACTGCCTTTAGAGGCCACCACCAGTTAGCAGTCCTAGAATGTTCTGAATTTGACGTCACAGAGAAGAAATGCACGCCATGACGTCATCCATAATGACGTGGATGTTGGGGACACCCCCTTACGTATTGGGAAATCCTCAGATGTCACGGATTTCGTGTTCAGCATAATGACGTTACGCTTCCGTCATTTCTGCGAGTTATAACGTACCCGTGTCATGTGTGTAGTGTTGTCAACGTCTTTGACGCCGTGGGTTTTTGCGTGTGTGAGAGTAGACGTGGAAGGTGGCTGTGAAGGTCGACATTTTTCGTTACCGTGAATTTGTCATGAATTTGTCGTGAATCTGTCGTGAAGTTCGTGAATCTATGGGAATTATTTGTGTCTTTATCGTGACTCTAACGTACTCCCGATTTATCAGCGAAAGAACGAATCCAAAGGACAATGCTACGCGTCAATGATGTCTCGACACCACACACTACCACGGGCATGTTCGTCAATGAAGATAATCTTTGGCATGTTTGGTCAGTAACGATTCGATAATTAAACGATTTCATTCGATTTCTTATTCAACTGACGTTTCCTATGTCCTTCCTCCGTCTGCCTCCACATTTCGTAACGAAAAATTCGTAATTATGGCTTCGTCGAGGGAAACGCCAAACTTGCCATCTTTGCAATCTCACACAGACGTTCTGAACGATCCTGTTTTCCAAG
>NMRB01003036.1:31562-64604 GCA_002633025.1 Notospermus geniculatus
GCAAGGCATTTGATTGATGGACATTGCACGACCTGACTACACAGTGCTGCCATCTTTAGGCCCAGGCCTACCGTACCGTAGGCGTAGGCCTAGCCTAGACCGAGGGAGGCCCAGCATGAGGCTAGGCCTAGGCCCAGCATTCAGCATGCCGAGGCTAGGGCCTAGCACTTTACTTTAGGGCTAGGCCTAATGTGCCAGTCTAAGGCCAGGGCCTACGCCTAGGCCTATAGGGCCCTATAGGCCTAGGCCCTAGCCTATATAGGCCTAATAGGGGTAGGCCTAGCATGCTAGCTAGGGAGGCCGGCCGAATATTCATGTATTAATAAAAATAAGCATAGCCTACCGGTAGGCCTAGGAAGGCGCCTTTTAGCCTGTTAGCTTCACTGAGGCTAGGCCTACCGACGCCTGCCCTGCCGAAAGGCGAGGCATCGGCCTACAAACACAATGTCAATCGCCTGATCATGCTAAATGGTAGGCCTCAATGCACACTGCATGCAGTCATCATGCATGCATGGACACATCGATCGAGTCACAGCCGACGGCCGGCCCATCACTGCATCAGTGCCACAAATCACGCTGAATATGTACCGGTAGGCCTATACGAATTAACATGACTTGGTTAACACTGTAGCTATATCATTTCATACTGCCAAAGTTGTAAAAGGATATACAGGTACCGTACATGTACCAGCAAATAGGCCAACTTTATTTTGATGACAGATTTCGGAGGAAAATCAACTCACCGTCTAGCGTAGCACATGTATGAGCAACCAATGCGCATGCTCCGTAGGTCTCAGTCACCAGTCGGAACGTCTCGCCTCCGCCACTCTCCCGCCAATCCCACTGGCGAAGTTGTCTGGCCTCTACGTTGGAGAGTGGCCCGTTCGCCAGTGGCTTAGTTACCCGGTTACCTGACGCAGCCATGCAGTTCGTCATGAGATTTTTATGTTGATGAGCGCCGTGCGAACCGGCTATGCGAACACCATAAGGCAACAAATTTTATCGAAATTTTACTATTTATTGTGGTCAAATCACCCCAAGAATCAATAGGCTTCTGTGTAATAGGCATAAGAACCATTCCTGACAGTTTCGCCGCGAAACATGTTGAATTTCGTCAGTTATCCTGCGGAATGCACCAGATTGGATGGAGAGAGATCGATCGAGAGAAATTCAGTGAAAACAAGGAAGACCGCCCCATTGGGGTGGGGCGGTCTTAATTATCAACCTATCTATTCCATCACTTTTGGTCGACATATTTATCACAGGTGCTGAGATATTGAGATATTTTGTTTTGCGCAAATTGCCCCCTGGGGGGCATAATATGGGTCAAATCGCAAAAATTTTTGGTCCTGTTTCGAGTCCTTCCTAGGGCCTACCCCTCCACCCACTTTCATGACCCTGGGCCTTGCGGTTGCAAAACGTGCTAGTTTAACGGACGCCACACACACACACACACACACATCCGGACGCCACTCAGTATACATATGACTAGTTCCGCTGACCTTTGGTCAGCTGAGCTAAAAAGTGTCTCAGGCCAGCTTGGTTAGGGTTGCTTGGTGCTCTCATTGGTCAACTCTCTCAGCACCATCTTTTGACCAAACGCGGCAAATTTTACGAAGTGAAGCAGTTGTGGGGAGCGGGTAAACCGAAGGGGGCGCGGTACACAACTGAGTCGGGAGTTTACAAATCAACCTGCTTACCCCAGCTTGATGTCTGTTCTCTTCCCTGCTCATCATGTCTATAGTTCGAAGTCTGATTACCAGAATCCTCTAAAAAGTTTAGACTGAGTGCCTGCACTGGTCTCCTAACTGTTGGCGTGACTGGTGCTACACCTGGGATTTTGCAAACTGGATTCATTGAATTCTCCAGATTATGTGCAGTGAAGTGTCCTCCGTGGAAAGGTTTTGCCATTCGTTGAGTTGCAAAGGAGTTTTCATCACATTTCAATGCAACAGATCTGACAGAAAGGTCAGGCCTAGTTGATGAAGCCCTTGTTGCTTCCAGTTTCACATTGAATAGACTTGAATAAGAGCAGTTGGGATTCGTCGATTCTCCCACGGAAGTCACTGAGTCAGCTGGTTTTGCACTCCTATCATATAATCCTGCTTTGGGAATGGCGATGTTAGCAGACGTAGAACTAGACGGGATGGAAAGATGCGAATTCATGGCACTGTCGGTATTTCTTGGGATGTTTATTCGTATTGAATTTGAGTTGGTTGAAGACGGAAAATCAAGGCCAGAATTTTCTAATGGAATCCTCCGCTGAAAGCAGCTCCTGTCTCCACAAATCTGCCGACAACCCGCATTGACAACATCCGGTCTTTGTTTCAAATTCAAGACATCACTCATCTGCTGGGCTTGTTCCCTGGGCAGACGTACACCAAGGGGCTTCGCCTGTTCAGAAGATTTACCAGCCCCAGACTGCATCACATGTCCCCGACGTCGTTCAGAATTGTCACAACGGTGCCGAGCTGATTTGACAAGTTGTGAAAACTGCTCACTTTGCGATGCAGAGTCAGACTCGTTGTTGTGGACCTCCTGACCACGTTGTCCACTTGTGAACACTTTTGTCTTCTTATCCTCGCTAATATTATTCACGGGTTTTCTTTCTCTGGCCTGCCGCAGTTCATCAATCAAGCCAGCTACGGACTTCCCACTTCTTTGGTAAACAGTCTTCCTGGCACTCCCTGGTTGAGAATCTGGAAAATTCACGTCTGGCTTTTTGATTCCATCACTGGGACGACCCCTCTCATGTCTCACGATCCCTGTGGCCAATGCAGGGTTGAATAAAGCACATTGATCTCTTGGTTCAGCCGTGGATGGGTCCATATCCATTTCACTTGTGTTGGAACATGACGATTTTGTTTCGCTGAAACCATCAGACACTGCACCCATTGTTTGAGACCCTCTCTTGAGCCCTTCATTCCTTTTTTCAAGGACCCCAAGACTAGCAAATGAATCTCCAGCTGGACCATGACAATATGTAACTTCACTTTCATCGTGGCTTGCTATCGCAGGTTTTGAAACTTGGCTCAGTCCATCGCCAGCACCTCTGGTGTCACGAGTCAAATCGGAATCTCGAACACGGAAAATGTTCTTCAACACATTGAACTTGTCATATTGCTGATTTTCAGACTCCTCACTTGAACCATTAGTATGATTTTTCTCCAGAGCTATACTGCAGGCACCTCTCCACTTCTCATTCCCAGTCACTGGCTGAAGGATTCGATCAGAAAATTCTGCAAACAACTTAGGTCGTTTTGAAGGCAGAGACACATCAAACCAACCAGTGTTCCTAGAATTTTTGCCTCCTTCCACACAGGGTTGACGTGACCAGTTTCTTAAATGACTGCTAACATTTTCTGTAACGGGTGAAACCACAGTTGAAGGAAGCTTTTGAAACTGTTGAATCCGTGGTCCCTCGAGTATGTCAGTTGGAAGTCCTGGTCCTTGTGTATACTTTGCAATGGGATTTGTCCCTCTGAAGCCAAATTTTTTTTGTCCACTACATGTATGTTCATTGATTTTCTGCAATGTCTGCGCATTCTGTGGTCGAATCAGATACTCTGGTCCATTCATCTCGCGAGAACACTCGAAATTACCATCAAAATTCTTTTGAGGCCAAAACTTTGGTGGTCTGGTATCGTGCGTTTCAGATACGCGTGCAATTTGGGATTTACTAACTACATCTTCTGGAGTTCCACTCCTTTCACGGCAATCTTTGCCTTCACTTCCGCCAGCAACACGTTTTGTTGCAGTTGCACATCGTTTTTCCTGCTGCCTCCCGAGTGAATTTATTTCAAGGTCAAGGTGATGGACATCAGTGCATTCTTCTTTTTCAATCTTGATAGGAAACACCCCACATTTTCTTCGGGTGAATTCATAGAAACTCTGAAAGTGAAGAAATGTAAAGTGCATGAGAATACATCGATGTCAAGTTCATGATTAACCCTTTTACTGCCGTAGTCGACGATCGTCGCCCCCTCTAGCGACTGCCGTAGGCGACTATCGTCGCCCAAACAGAAAGTATGTTTAGTTACTTTGGCTATTCACAGATGGCGCCTCAATCGAAATTACAGGAATTCCCCCGAGACTACTGTAGGTGACCATGCAGAAGGTATGTTCAGTTAGTTTGGCTATTCATAGATGGCACCCCAGTCAAAATTCGGGGACTTTCCAAAAACGGAGAACCGGAAACTCGGCAGTGTGGCGTACAACTTATCTGGGAAACTCGGCAGTGAACATGGTGAAAGGGTTAAAATAATGGGGAGACTTTACTGCCTTTAGAGGCCACCACCAGTTCATTGAGTTAGCAGTCCTAGAATGTTCTGAATTTGACGTCACAGAGAAGAAATGCACGCCATGACGTCATCCATAATGACGTGGACGCCATGGCTTATGTCTGTGATCAGTGTTTCCGCCAGAGGGCACTGGGCCTAAGGATCCAGTTTAAAATGTGACTTTCCCCAATCACTGCCTTCCGTTACACCAATCTGCAAAAGCCTACTACCGTAAAGCGTAATATTTTTGCATCCTAACTGTTCGCGAATGGCCTAAAAATCCAACATTCACGGGGCGAAATATTTGCGGTAAAAGGCCTTATAAGAACTTTCTGCGGGGAAATATATTCACGAGTGTTGCACCCTGAACAATAAAGAAGATCGACACCACACTTCTCAGGGAGCAGGAAGCTGTATATCCTGGCACGACCTGTACCATCAGCTGCATATCGAAATGCTTGTTATGTGTAAACACTCGTTCCGGGCACAAAAAAGACTCGCAGGAATGCCATCACGATGGGAATTCCCATGCATTAATGGTGCTGATGGCTCATTGATGTAGGGTTTAGCGGGTAACAAAATTCGTGTTCACATAGAAAAAATTTACCAAGCACCGCAGCAATAAGCGATTTTCGTGAGAATTTTTCCCCCGCGAAAATATTTTGCTTTAAGGTACCGGTATCTCGTCTCATTGTTCATAGCCTACCTTTAGTATCTTCGGATGGAGCCAAGGAACTTTCTTTGTTAGCTCTTCCAAGGAGAACTTCATCAAGTTTGACAGCGTGTCAACTGTCAGCAGGATCTGAGCACTGAAATGTACGGAAATAAGTGCTGAAATACATGTAGAAGTATTTCTCTGTAGTAATGAAAACTATTCTTGAACTCCTGAGTTACTCAGTTTCAGGAAGTCAAATTTGCTCCTCCTTAAATCCCCGGGGAATGAAAACTGTAGAAATGAAAATGAAAACCGTAATGGACGACCCGTACTGCCTCTAAAATCCACGGCAAGCCGCTGGGTGGGGAAAATCGTACGGGGCCTGTGGATATGTGACGGGGGCTTTAGTGTGTTCGATTTCATACTCGCGCCTACACCGGCCTGGCACAACAGCATTTTATTTACCAGAAGTTCTCGAAGTTGGGCCTGTTGCCCCAGGTGCTACTAACCCTCCCCTGAGCTGGTTACTTGAGGAAGTATCCCAGCATACAGAGCACAATGACACTTCCAAATGCAGATGAACAAACAACCATCGCATGCATCGGCATGCAAAAGAAATCAAATGCTGTCGTGTCAGACACGAGTAAAGTGTCATGGTGGACAATCAGCCGATCAAAGTGTATCCGCCATGACATTACTCACGTCTAACACAACGGCATTCTTTTATTGGCCTCCAATGCGCATGTCTGAGAAAGTGCTAGAGCCTGGCCGGTGTAAGTAATCGGACATGCTAACTGTCAGTGCTGGCATAAGAGTGATCATGATATAATACCAGAACACATTTTTCATCCCCCCCAAAAAAGAACTCGCAGCAACATACCTCAATGGATTAAACCATGGAAGAACGAGCAGGAATTTTTCATGCTGGAAGTTGAGAGATGGAGGAAAGTTGAAGATGTACAATTCGAGCGATCATGTGATATGACTAATGGCATATAGATATTTTTGCCAGCTGCAAAAACTATGAATTGCACTACATCTAAGCCTTTACCGGTAGCTTGGGTAATAATGTGGAAGCGCTTAGAGACTGTATTACACTGGAAATCTCATTTGGTTCAATTCCTTGTCGTTGTTGGATCGGGTTCAGACGCTACTATTTGGCAGGAGTACCTTAGATACTACTTCTAATACCAAGATCTTAGAGGAAACTGCCAAATTTTTAACTCATATTTATTTGAATGTGTGATGGCGTCTGAGGCCGATCCTATCCTATGTATCCAATTGTACGTATTTCTGTTTCTTATTTCCATTATGTCGCCTTATTTCTGTTCTGTTTGCTTTTTTCATTTATTAATTTTCACTCATGCTCCAGCCTGTATATTTATGTTTTTTTAAGATTTTGTTGTCATCTTGATTTGTTGTGTATATAATTTATTTCATGTACATTCTTGCACTTCCGGGGCTAATAATGCTTGATGTCTCAGCCCCGGACGCTCTTCTCACTGTATCTTTTTGTTGAATTGCCAATAAACAAATACAATACATTACACTGGAAAGCGCTACATCAAAACCCTCATGTCATATTGTCATTATTACAGTACTTTGTTCAAAGGGATTATCAATGATATTGAAAATGTCTGAAAATTGAAAAAAAAGTTTGATAAATTGCTTTGTTATAAATTACCTCACTCATTTCCTCCGTAAGCCACGACCTATCAATCCATTCTTTCTTGCTCCAGACGCTGGTTGCCTCCAGCGTTGCCTCGCCTATCTTCCTTATCAACTCGGCTACTTCCGACATACCGTTTACAATGATAACCTGTGCACTGAACTCCTTGGGGTCAAAACAGGCTTGTGCAAGGGTGCCGTATAATTTGTACAAATTGTCGCAAACATTTCCAGCGAAAATGTACCTGTAATTGTAAGAGAAAGACACCAGTTAGTGGACCTGCTGAATGTGTACGGAATTTTGTTCATTTTGCTGATGTCGGGTTGCACTACAACTGCCCGCGCTGCGACGGAACAGTCGGCATCAGGTGTCAGGTCACAAGAACGAAAAATTGTACGATCTTTGTGGAACAGGCAGCATCTCTGTGCAGGGAATCGTAACCGTGTTCAGGTCACCTGTGACTATAGCATTGCAAAGTTCTGGCAGTCATGTGACTTGTGATCATGTGACTTTTTCAAGATGGCAGCGCCCAAGCAGGGTATGAAAATGCTGATCATTAATTGGTTAACTAAAATAGATCAACTTTCGAGTAATCGCACGACATCGTAACTCGAAGTCAGGTCGACTGCGACTGGATTACGCCCGTCGGGATCATGATTCGTCATGGCGCGGAAGTTGAACATGTTCAACTCTTGCCATTCGTGATCGTTTTGATCAGCGACTGATCCAGATTGTCACAGGCGAGACGCAACTGCAGTCATGTCACACCAGATCGGCGACTGATTTGTTCCACGTGGTCTTGCCTCGGACGCAAAGTGATCCGGAAAAGTCAGTCGGCGCCTGTTCTGTGCCATCGTAAGGTCGACCTGACATCAGCATTAAAGCCGCACTGTATTGAATTCAGAAAGTGCTTACATCCTCCGACGTTAGTATAGTGTAAAATGTACTACTCTATCTGAATGCATTAGAGCTCTGCCTGCAGTTTTTTCATTGTGTGCTGAAAACTAGATCTTGATTCTTTGAAGTATGTATCAGGCAAGCATTTTGGGGACCATCACGAGGCTATGAGACCTCTACCTTCACACTCCTAACACTTTTAAAATATCGTAAAATTCAATACTGTGAGGCTTTAAACTCACTTCGCCTTGTCCTTCTCTGTCGCTTGAGCTGAATTAATGATAATCCAGCATTTCTCAAACTTCAAACTCAGCGCGATAATTTTCTCCACAAGTGGCTCAATCTGATCAGCTTTGACTAAATTCCCAGCATTCTCCAGCACGACGCAGGTCCGTTCATCGACCACGAGGTCAGCGTGATGTAACTTGAACCTGCTGATAACTCTCCTGTAGATTCTCTCAATGATCGTTACTTGGTATCTGTAAGTGCAATAGGATGCGAGGGTCTAAATTAAGGATTTTGCCACGCAATGTTCTCCACGGGTTTGGGTGGCGGGGCCTGGGGTCCCCCCCAGCGAAATTTGGATCATAGGTGCTCTGAGATGCGTTTTCTGAGCATCTGAGACGCATAATTGAGCACTCTGAGTTTTAAGAAGGGCGGGCGAATATTTTAAGAGGGTCGGGCCATTTTTAAGAGAGGCGGATTTTACCGTCGGTATTTTTAAGGGGGCCGGGCCACCGTTTTTTTAACTGGTGTGGAGAACACTGGCCATGGTAGCCAGCAGAGCTACTACATGTACTGGAAAAAAGTTGGTAGCCCTGCTCTTCTTGTGGTAGCTCAAATTCTTCACTACCGGTACACACTTTGAATGTGATGCCATCATAGAGAAGAACCAGTCTATGGTGATCGTAGTGCCATTTTCAGCAATTTCATTACCACACTCTCTCTGATAACATGTGCAGGTCAGAAACATAGCCTGGAGCTATGGGTGAATTTTCCTCAGGGACGAATTTTCTGGGGACAAATTTTCTGGGGATGAATATTCCTCTGGGACAAATTTTCTGGGGACGAATATTCCTCTGGGATGAATTTTCCGGGGGGGGGGGATGAATATTCCCCCGGGGACAAATATTCCTCGGGGACGAATTTTCTGGGGACAAATTTTCCGGGGACGAGTTTTCCCGGAACGAATTTTCCTACAGCAGTGTGAGATAGATAAACTATAAATATACCAGTAATATTGATACTCACTTCGACTCAAGATATTGAAGCAGATCAGCATTAGAGGTTACATTCTCCGAACCAATGAATGTAAATTGGTGTGTAGAATTCAGAGATCCTGCAGTTAGAAAGTTTACAATGTCAAAAAAATATTGGTTGGAGAGCTGGGGGCCAAATACAGATTATGGTAGCTCCATACATAAGCTGTGTTCACACTAGACGCCTAAAATGATTTGGGTTTGCTCCAAACCGATTCAGCCATTCGCACTCAAAATGTTTTCAAATCGCCATATCCAAAACATCTCAAAGAGTTTTGGAATCGATTCAGGTGAAACCCTATAGAGGTTTCCCACGTGACGTCATAGCTCAAAATCTCCGCCATTTTGGCCGTCAAATGACGCAATGTCACAGCATCAACACAGCGTTCAGCACGCAGTTTTAACGTTGTCGGCAGTCATCGGCCTCTTCTACAGCAAGCCGTATGGATGATTCGTTTTGTTTTCAACACGGCTTTCACACCAGACCAACTATTTATGCTCAGAAACTGTGAGTGGTAAAGTGATTTGTTGAGTTGTATGCTCCCAGTGGTCTGTACGGGCCGCTAAACTTTTGAACCAAGAACAAGATGGCAGCCTCCATGGCTTCATTTTGACGGCCTATATGGCGGCCGTGTGACGTCAGTGGGAAACCTCTATACCCCAATCGCTTTGACACTGGCATTGAACGGGCCAGGTCATTTATCGAGATTGTATGATTTCGTGCATGCACAGGTACCGGTAATAGCTGTATGATCATAGGTGGTGCTGAATCGTGCAAAACGCTACGAGTATGAACAAGCTGAATCTGTTTGGGACAATCTCAAAACGCTCCGATGACGTGTGTGAATGCTCACTCCCAAATTGATCTGATGCTGAATCGTTTTCCGCAGGGCGCTTTGGGGAATATGATTCAGAACAGATTTAGGTGAGAACACGGCTGAACTGCCATGAAATGCCACTGCATTAGGCTGAATAGAGAACAGTATAATGAGTCAAGGTGGTTTATGGTGGCATCGGCATCTGCAGACATGGTGGAATGTGGCGGTGCCGGCAGTGATTGGTGATTCTTATTTCTACATTAGAGGTGATGGGGATTTTTGTCAAAAAGTGGGCGTGGTCTTCTAGGGGCTCGCTGCAGGGCAGTTTAGGGCGGCATGGGCTCTATTGGGTTAAGGCAAGCTCATAGACTACTGACAACTGTGATGATCCAAGTCATACTTACTTGTCTTCTGAACAGCAGCATCCCTGGGTGTCTCCGCCTTGGTTGCCCTGAGAGACAGGTGCCTGATATTCTGTCTCTGACAGAGTTCTTTCACCGACGAGTCATCCGTTTGTTCGTATTCAACAACCAGGGAGAACTGAGCCAAGAAGAAATCTCTCCCAATCTGGTTAGATGAGACAATTATGCAGTTGTGGTGGTCAAGGCTGAAAGAATCACGTCTGTGGTCAGCATCATTCCACTAAAGCCTAGTCTACACTACCCACGAATGCATCGCCGATGGACCCCGAACCGTGAGCACGGGTTATTCGCGGTGACCCACCGTGAATAACCCGTGCTCGCGGTGTCACCGCGAATACCCGCGAACGTGTCTACCGTACACCTGGTGATTACGTTCGGCTATTCCCTGCCCTTCTATTGGCTCCTAGATGGTGACCTCATTCTGATCAACTACATCCAGGTCACCACACCAGCGGCCACTGACCGCCGATATCCCCGGGAAGGTGTCTCCACTATTTGCTGTCATTCGCAGTATGCCCGCCAACTCGCGGGCGGAGCGATTGCTTTGCGATTTTTTCAACATGTTGGAAACCGCCGCGAATGACCCGGAACACTCGCGGGGTGTTCACGGGCATTTCCATTCGCGGTGCCGTGTCTCCACTTGGCCCGCGAATCACCGCTGATCACCAGCCGAGTCACCGCGAGTATACTCGCAGTGACACTCGCGGTGGTTCGCGGGGACTCACGGGCCAAGTGGAGACAGGGCTTTACATACCCCCTAAGGACAAGTGTCCAAAAGTGGCAGACTCAAGGCTGGGTACCTTTGGAAAAACCTTTGGGTACAATTTGATAAATTTCCCAGTTTTTTTGAGTACAATCCATTATCTGTGAGTACAATTCACAAGTCCATTGTTTTTTTTCGAGTACAATCAGCAGTCTGTTAGTACAATTCACAAGAACCTTTATTTATTCCTTTTCTATAGCAAAACACACCAGCAGTCATCACTACCCACTACTAGAAGCCTGGCGGCTTTGAGAGCTTCGCTTGGCCGCTGTAGGTTGTTTTCATTGAGAGACACTTTATTACCTTTAGTTTGATACCAAACACGACTACCTTCGCTCAACTGGTCTGTAAGTAGGTCACTAGGTCATGGAAGTAGGTCAGTTCAAACCTACGCTCCATTACCTTTAGTTTGATACCAAACACGACTACCTTCGCTCAACAGGTCTTTAAGTAGGTCACTAGGTCATGGAAGTAGGTCAGTTCAAACCTACACTCCATTACCTTTAGTTTGATACCAAACACGACTACCTTCGCCCAACTGGTCTGTAAGTAGTTCACTAGGTCATGGAAGTAGGTCAGTTCAAACCTACACTTCATTAGCTTTAGTTTGACCTAACATAACTACCTTGGCTCGTCTGGTCTTTACATGTTCAGAGTACCCGATACCAGCTTCTCACCGGACTCTCGAAGCCACGGACCCTCGCATCGGGTGGGAAGGGGTTAACATATCACCATGAGTCCAGATAGATGTCATATTAGACCTACTTGGTGAGAATGGGTTAATGCCAGATGATAGGCCTGCAATTCCTGTTGGTGAACTGAGATAGATATCTTCTGAGACGCATTGGGTGGGAAGGAGTTAATAGCTGGTAGGGAGGATGGCAAAGAGTTAATTTATTAAATTAAGTGGAGCTGGCTTCCCTGAGTAACCCAGCAAAATGCACCTTTGTCAAGGTCCACGCACACGAAGATCAGGAGGCAAATTTCGTGAAGTGTTTAATCAGGTATGAGTGAGAGAAGACACAGCGAACGAGTCCAAAATGTAAACAAAGAACATGTGGTCGCCGGGCTGAAATTAGATTGTACCGCCCTCCTCACGCAAGACGGAACAGCCGTGACGTCACGGAGTACCAGAGCAAACCTTAAATTCTGAATTTCGCCATAGTCTCTGGAACTTTTTCCGATATCACTTCGCGTAGGCCAGGTATAATTGATAATTGGCAGCATACAGGATTAACCACTCCAAAAATAGTTGGTAAGCGACTCGTTATCTCTTCACTGTTGATAAATGATACTAAGTTTATTGTCCCCGTGCTTCTACCAGCTGCTGCTAACGATCTTTTGGAACTACATTTTTGGAAAGCGGTAAAACGCGCGTGCAATCAATCTCGCTCCTATTAGTTTGTTCTTCCTATGCCCAGCACTGCTATACTACTTGGAATAGGTCCAATGGAATAGAGCTTGAAAATTATCTGACCTCTATGACCTTTCCCGGGGTGGTTGGACCCGGAAGTGGCAAAATTAACGAAATTTCGTGTTTATTTCATCAAATTCACATCCAAATTCATTATTTTGAGGAACTTTTAGGGTGGGGTATTGTTGAAGGCTATCTAATAGATATGTTGCACTAGAACTGGGCAAAGATCAGAGTTGACATCACAGAGCAAATTGCGTTCATAACTTGCTTCGTCTGCTATGGGTTACCAGCCCATGAGACTAGCTTCGCTGGCAAAGCCAAGCGAAGCTAAAAACTTGTTAAAACGGGTAATGACAGTTTCAAATTCAGTCGGTCAAAGTGTACATTTTGTACTATTCACACTGATTTCGAAGCGGTAGTTTTTGCAGAATACGCCTCCGAAGTTTGGCTGTCTAATGCATTTCCCATTAAACTAAAATCCTTCTTTCGCCTTTTTCTCAAAACGGCGCTTGATTTGAGGACATGTCAACAAACATGACAAACAACTGTCAACAAACCCCGCGAACCATTCGCTTTAAAATCTACAATAACCAGGGCAACTGTTAAGGGTTATGTAAAGTGACTCGAACTCTCGAATTTTTGACGCAAAAAATCTGACTAACTGCACAAAAAAATTGAAAAATAAGGCTCGAGGGCCCTCGGGAATCGTCATAAGAAGGTGCCTCGAGCCTTATTTTCTCAATTCAGTGTGCAGTTAGTCAGATTTTTTGCGTCAAAAAATCGAGGTTTCGAGTCACTTTTCATAACCCTTAACCTAACGTTAAAGTGGTTCTAAACCGCCAAGCAAAAGTTGGCACCCGATCATTTTCACCGCCCACGAAAATGGAACTTCCGATTTCCGCTCCTGGCTTCTGCGCATGCGCAGTACGCTACCTTCACTGAGTTTGAGATGGTCGTGCAAACGCAGCAGACAGGATGCCGAAGCAAGAAGTGAAAGAAGGGAAAGGACGGCCTAAAAAGGTAGCAAATGCCGACCAGCGGCTGTGGATTGTCCAGAGGCATTATCGAAGTGGCTCATAATAAAGAAAGAACTCCGTTTTAAGACGATGAGGAGGTTGTTTGTATGTATGGCATCATTAACATATTGCCGGACTGCGGATCTCGCCGCCGTGCCGGTGAAACGGCAGCGAATTCTGGGGCTCCTTCCGAGAAAAGACCAACTTGCCTGGCATACCGGCCGACATCGTCATCAATGGTGTCACTCGTGTCGGATTGAACACTCTTCATGCTCTTAGGCGTGAATGTATCCTCTAAAACTCCCCGGAATCGAGGAGAAATCTCGACTCGGTGAACTGGTGGCATCCATGTTGTTTTGACAATCAGCTGTCACACAGCTGTCAGTCATCAGAACTTGCCCAATCAGTGATCGCGTAGTAAATTCCATAGTAATCACGTGACGTGATGATTGACAGGCGCTCATTCATACTGGCGTAGCGCGGGAAAATGAAAACGAGGCTGTCTCGCTCGCCCCGGCGGTTCAGGACCACTTTAACGTTACTAAACACATAATCCGGAGTTAAAAAACAGCCCTGGTAACGCTAACACTAACATTAGTTTTTGCATGTACCAATAACCCCTTCTATTTGCAACAGCCTAGCAGATATTCAACTTTTTAGGGTCATGCCACACCTCATGAGACCCACATGACATCAACCAGCGCCCACTCAATTCAATAGAACAGAGAGCTTTGATGTATAGATCAGTTTCGCTACTGCCACCATTTTGCCAAAAACTAGGTCATCGCCATGGGAATGCCAGGAAAATTGCGCATGCGCAATAAATGGGATGTCAACACAGAAGATGTTCTTTACATGGACGGTCAATGATCAGGCACCAAAGCATCAAGTTTTTCATGATATCTGACTTGATCGTCATGATATAAATGAATCAGAATCAAAATAGTTGCTCATGATTCAAGAAACGAATTCGGATCAAAAATTTAGATTTACAAATGATAAATCAATACACATAACTGCAAAAATACTGCGCAGCAGAAAACTCGACAAAAGTTTCATTAATTTTGACATAGACACAACTTACATCCAGGTTCTCCATCCCCCAGTAGGGGGTGCACATGCAAGACTACCAGAAATCCCCATGACGACGACCTTATTTCAGCAAGATGGCCAATATCAATACTCATATATAGTATAGATGGTGTGGTATCACTTCGTTTTTTTCTCCTGAATTTTTTTGTGTCAGGTCCTTGGAATTTGAAGTTTTTCCCCAAGAAATTCAGTCCCCAAAGGGCCAAATGGCAAAGGACCTAAAATGAAGGAATTTTGACTGAATATGAGCTTGGAAAATGGGGTCAACATCAAAGCTCAGCGCAGTAAACGAGGGGCCATATTCAAAAAGGGTGTTTAAGACTTAGGGGTGTGCAACTTCGTCAAATGCATGGTGGAAGTGTGCGCATTTAGTGAAGTTACACGCGTCTAAGTCTTAATCGCGCGATGATCACCCTTTTTGAATAAGGCCCATGATGACTAAGTCATTCATTTTCCATATTTCGTATCAGCGATCCAGGTGTTTCCGCCAGAGGGTACTAAGGGTACTATGGTAGTACCCTCAAAGGAACAGAAAAGGGCCATTTTCTTTAATTTCATGGGGATTTTCCTGATTTTGAAGAAATTAGTACCCTGAAAAAAATTTCTGCCGGAAACCCTTAAAGGGGACAGTTGCCCTGCGACATGAACATTAATAGAGGTTCTTCACGTGATGTCACACCCTAATTAGCATGAAATTGGTGCGGCCATATTGGCCATCAGTGCCAATAGGGTTTAGTGAGAGAAATCAGATTTTAGCTGGAATATTTCCCAGACAGGAGCTATCTTTCTTATCACTTCAGTTTAGTGTATGATCTAAGAAATGAAATCACATGTTCTACAGCAGTCTGATGATTGAATAATCTATCTGTTGTAAAAACAGACAATTAGTGCCGAATAGAGTTGCAGTGTATTACAGACGGCCAAGCACATGGTAAAAATTATATATTAATTAGCTCAATGGCTGGTATTCATAAAAGCTAGCAAATGCTTTTCCTTCAAGTTGTGTAGTACATTTACATTGGACCTGACTGTGCAAATCTTAAGGAAAAGCATTTGCAAACTTTTATAAATACCAGCCATTAGCACTGAGTTCTGACGTCGGTGAAGAACCTCTACAAGCATCGTAATATTAGTGATCTAATTCGTAAAGTCCACCTTTTCTCATGTCAGATGAATTCACGCCAAAAATGTTCCGACCAATAGGATTGGGAAGACAAGCACAGCATTGAACGTCCCCCGTCGCCCCAGGTGCAAGTCTGGCGGTCATGCATTTTGAAGATTCCGTTCAGTATTAATGGCACAATCACAGTTTATGTGATTCGGCTTTTTGGCCCCTGGTGGCAAAGTGGAAAATCAGATTTGGTCGATTCTTTGACACCGTTGGCCCATGATACATCCCTCCACCAAATATCGACCCAAAATTTTCAGTCGTTCCCAAGTTACATAGCGGAAGGGTACTTTTGTGGATTTTACAAAGTGCCCCCTACAGGGCTGAAAAATCAATTAAACTTTAAAATCCTACGATATATTAATATGTACCCTCGCTAGCTGAGCCTACCATAAAACTTTCATGAAATTCCGTTAAGTATTAAAGGCAATATCACAGTTTTGTGTTTCGGCTTTTCGCCCCCTGGTGGCAAAGTAGATAATCAGATTTGGCCGATTCTTTCACGCGACACATCTTTGGCCCATGGTACATCCCCCCACCAAATATCAACCCAAAATTTTCAGTCGTTCAGAAGTTACAGAGAGGAAGGGAACTTATGTGGTTTTTACAAAGCGCCCCCTACAGGGCTGAATGAAATGGTCCATGGATCATGTGCTTACCGGGTTGGACAAAATAGTCTAATGACAGAGGGAGGTACACTCATGGTCAAAAATAAATGGACAGCAGTTTTTCTTGAATATCTCCAAAACAATGGGATAGAGAAAATTAGTCCCGACATATATAGTAGCAAATTTTCCTGGCTATCTAATGGTATCAACATCGAAAAATTCCGCTGAAATCCGCATTTGACAGAAGGAATTTTGTAAACGTGTGTTTTTTGCTACTTTTTTATTTGCATGATTTCATTCAAAATTTTTATATCACCGTGTTCTACTCACCGAGGCCTTTCATAATATATCCTAAAATTTCAACTATTCTGTGTAGAAATATGATTTTGAGCCACTTTTATCAAAATATTTTTGGCCACACGTCCAACACCTTTGACACAGGCCTCTGCACTATTGTGAGTTGTGGTGGTGAATGAAAACTGAGTGTTGTCATTTCTCTTTCACAATGAGTAAAGAAACCCACTCTTGGATGAAGGTCGTGTTCGTCATGCACGGGTCAATTTCCATAACAGGCTGCATCAATCCATTGGATTCCTGGTAGTTGACCAATTCACAGCCTGTTGACACCCCGTCAACCCCACAAACTATTCAGTGGCCATTGAGTTTTATCTACCAGCACGACCAATGGGTTCAAGGGGCTCTGTCAAAGGTGTTGCAAGCATGGGCAAGAAAATTTTGATAAAAGTGCCCCAAAATCACATTTATACACAGAATATTTGAAATAACAAGATATAATATGAAAGGCCTCGATTAGTAGAACACAGTGATATAAAAATTTTGAATGAAATCGCGCAAATAAGAAAGTACGCCTAGCAAAAAACATGCCGTTACAAAACTCCTTCTGTCAAATGTGGCGTTCAGCAGAAGTTTTCGACGCTGATACCATGAGATAGCCAGGAAAATCTGCTACTACATATGTCGGAACCAACTTTCTCCACCCCATTGGTTTGGAGATATTCAAGATAAACTGATGTCCATTTATTTTTGACCATAAGTGTACATGTACTTTACATACATATGATTGAAATGGAACTGTTCATTGCATATTGTAGACCTCGTATTGATGTTATTGATGACCCGCCGTTACACATTGGGTGCATTTTGCATTGTGAATTGCCACGGAGAAATCCGACAGCTGGAAAAGTTATAGGGTCGTATTTTAGAACGATCCTTAAAGGCGCATTAGCCCGAAAGTGGGCGGGGCAGACCAAACCTCAGTGTCCAGCCGATTCTGCATCACCTACAAGGCTCAAATTACATTTGAAATAGTCTGAGAAGGCAAGGAGTTCATAAGAAGTGGGTACAAGGCTACACACACGAATAATTTGGATGCCTGATACTCGCATTCACACATGCACAACATAAACAAACTGCGGTAAACTGTTATACATTGGATTACTGTGTGTACGATGCTGATGGGACCAACTACCAGTGTTTGTTTTGGTATACATGGTGCTGCCACCTGTCCGCAGGAAAAATAACTATTATAATTAACCAAGTAAATAAACAAACCGTAATGTTCACAATTCGAACTAGAGCTCCTTTAACGTTAAGGGCTATAGGTTCAGTGACCAATTTTCCAAGCCCAGTTTTCTGAAATGTCAAATATCTTTAAAACACTCTAAGTCTTTTCACTTTCCATCTACACCTGAAGTATCAGACAGGCAGTGCAATAACTAAAACGACAAATTAGTTTCTGGCCGATCCACTCATTAGCTGAAACAAAGGCTAAACATTTCGGTACATAATGCGGCCTTTTTACAATGATTCAAGAGATTATCGTCTGTATACTAGTAGCTGTGGTTTGTATCTACACGTGAATGAAGTTAGAATTTCTGAATTCACTTCCATTGTTGAGAAAATCTCAATTTTGTGAAAACTATCTCAAGACATGCCCTTTATCTGAGGTTTGACCACTCCAAACATGAGCAATAACAACAATTGACTGAGAATGGTAACTCAATGAGCTTGTATTGTGGAATCAACGCATTCCTGTGAATTCTATTCAAATGTCAGGTATGCCAGGGCAGGCTAGGCTTACATCATAATACCACTGTACATTCTGAATAGGGGTGGGCCTACCAGCATGCAGTGCATTGAGTTCAGAGGGTTTAGTCTAGAAGCCCCTGTCTTAGGACTGACATTCAAGCTGAAAATAATATCAAGCAAAATAAGCATTTTCATCAGTTTTCGAAACAAATTTAGAAATTCTAACTTCATTAACGTGTAGATACAAACCTCAGCTACAAGTAGCCTACACAGAAAATAAACTCTTGGTTTTTCGTGATATAGCCGCATTATGTACCGAAAGGTCCGCCTTTGTTTTAGCTAATTAGGGCATCAGTAAATGACAAACTCCACTTTTTTGTTATTGCACTGTCCACCTGGTACATTTAGTGCAGCTGCAGTTTAAAATGGCTAGGGCGTTACAAAGATATTTGACATTTTTTGAAAACAGGACTCTGAAAATTTGGTCACTGGACCTAGCCCTTAAGGTCGACCTTAAAGCTGAACTCCACGAACAAAAACCACAGCCCCGCAGTATGGTGGTCTACAGGTGCAAACGCCCTTCGAAGCACCTCCAGAACATGATAGACCACCAGCGCATTTAGTGGCGCCACTGTATTCAATCTCAGGCTTTCTATCGAGACACATCAAGAGATAGTGTCCAAGTGACAGAGCCTGGATAGACTTAGTACAATCCGTAGCAGTCGACCCGCAAAGGTATGAACAGCGCCACGACGTGTCAGCCGTGGTATTTGGCGGTACTAACTGCTAAATCACTGAACGAAAGCGAGGCAGAGTTAGTTGACAGTTGAAACATTGATCTGATGTTCGTTGTGCCGTTCGTTTCAATTCGTTCGAACCTTATTAGTCGTTTGAGAATCAAATTCTTCGGTTGACAACAATTGGGGTAAAAGGCAGAATAATCCTTCCCAATTGTGAGTGAACGACTTGCTCTGCTCTGTCAACCTAGTGTAACATATTTGAATTGTAAGATGGCAGCAGTTGGGGTAAAAAGGCAGAATAATCCTTCCCAATTGTGAGTGTACGACATGCTCTGCTCGGCCCTCTTACCTAGAATCATAAATGCGTAGTTGAAGTTTAGTGTTTAAAGTTAAACGATACCTCATCCTTCGTTCATAATATGCGAACAATGTCAGACATTTGTGTACAAGGTTGACTTCTTGACATTCATCTTTTGGACAATATTACCGTTAGTTTCGCGTCATGTTTCGAACTTTGAGAACATTAATCGTTTAACATTTGTCTTAAAAATGGTATCCCATTTTGGGGGCCGGGATGTTGGGGACACCCCCTTACGTATTGGGAAATCCTCTGACGTCACGGATTTCGTGTTCAGCATAATGATGTTACGCTTCCGTCATTTCTGCGAGTTATAACGTACCCGTGTCATGTGTGTAGTGTTGTCGACGTCTTTGACGCCGTGGGTCTTTGCGCGTGTGAGAGTAGACGTGGAAGGTGGCCGTGAAGGTCGACATTTTTCGTTACCGTGAATTTGTCATGAATTTGTCGTGAATCTGTCGTGAAGTTCGTGAATCTATGGGAATTATTTGTGTCTTTATCGTGACTCTAACGTACTCCCGATTTATCAGCGAAAGAACGAATCCAAAGGACAATGCTACGCGTCAACGATGTCTCGACACCACACACTACCACGGGCATGTTCGTCAATGAAGATAATCTTTGGCATGTTTGGTCAGTAACGATTCGATAATTAAACGATTTCATTCGATTTCTTATTCAACTGACGTTTCCTATGTCCCTCCGTCTGCCTCCACAGTGGACGCCATGGCTTATGTCTGTGATCAGTGTTTCCGCCAGAGGGCACTGGGCCTAAGGATCCAGTTTAAAATGTGACTTTCCCCAATCACTGCCTTCCGTTACGCCAATCTGCAAAAGCCTACTACCGTAAAGCGTAATATTTTTGCATCCTAACTGTTCACGAATGGCCTAAAAATCCAACATTCACGGGGCGAAATATTTGCGGTAAAAGGCCTTATAAGAACTTTCTGCGGGGAAATATATTCACGAGTGTCGCACCCTGAACAATGAAGAAGATCAACACCACACTTCTCAGGAAGCAGGAAGCTGTGTATCCTGGCATGACCTGTACTATCAGCTGCATATCACAATGCTTGTTATGTGTAAACACTCGATCCGGGCACAGGGGAGACTCCAGGAATGCCATCACGATGGGAATTCCCATGCGTTAATGGTGCTGATGGCTCATTGATGTAGGGTTTAGCGGGTAACAAAATTCGTGTTCACGAAGAAAAAATTTACCAAGCACCGCAGCAATTAGCGATTTTTGTGAGAATTTTTCCCCCGCGAAAATATTTTGCTTTAAGGTATCTCGTCTCATTGTTCATAGCCTACCTTTAGTATCTTCGGATGCAGCCAAGGAACTTTCTTTGTTAGCTCTTCCAAGGAAAACTTCATCAAGTTCGACAGCGTGTCAACTGTCAGCAGGATCTGAGCACTGAAATGTAAGGAAATAAGTGCTGAAATAGAAGTGCTGCTCTGCAGTAATGAAAACTATTCTTGAACTTCCAGTTACTCGGTTTAAGGAAGTCAAATTTGCTCCTTAAATCATTTGAATTTGAGCTTACTATCTTCAGTGTGACTCACTTAGCGTGTTCAATTTCTTATTCGCACCTACAGCGGCCTCGCACGACAGCATAATTTACCAGAAGTTCTCGAAGTTGGGCCTGTTGCCCCAGGTGCTACTAACCCTCCCCTGAGCTGGTTACTTGAGGAAGTATCCCAGCATACAGAGCACAATGACACTTCCAAATGCAGATGAACAAACAACCATCGCATGCATCGGCATGCAAAAGAAATCAAATGCTGTCGTGTCAGACACGAGTAAAGTGTCATGGTGGACAATCAGCCGATCAAAGTGTATCCGCCATGACATTACTCACGTCTAACACAACGGCATTCTTTTATTGGCCTCCAATGCGCATGTCTGAGAAAGTGCTAGAGCCTGGCCGGTGTAAGTAATCGGACATGCTAACTGTCAGTGCTGGCATAAGAGTGATCATGATATAATACCAGAACACGTTTTTCATCCCCCCCAAAAAAGAACTCGCAGCGACATACCTCAGTGGATTAAACCATGGAAGAACGAGCAGGAATTTTTCATGCTGGAAGTTGAGAGATGGAGGAAAGTTGAAGATGTACAATTCGAGCGATCATGTGATACCGTATTTATGCGTATTTAAGCACATGCGCTTATAAACGAAAACCGCTTGTTTTAAGGCCTTTTTCCTGCCTTCGTCTCGCCCGATTATAAGCACATGCGCTTATACTTTTCTGGAACAAAACCGCTTCTTTGGCGCCTTTTCCTGGCCAAGGATGTTGTCGGCTCAGATCGTCGGCGCATTCTAGACACAAACGATAATTAGTCCGTTGGTTGTGGTTGTCGGCACCTGCCAAGGCGATCGTTGTCCGCGATCGGCAAACTGACCCGCGCCGCCGGGACTCGCCGAGTAAGTAGGTATCGTATACACTGAACTTTGATGCAAACTAACACTTATGGCCGTACGAAATCCACTAAAACGGATGTTCCTTTTGGAATCATTGGTCACATCACTTTTTTTTCGAATTTAAGCGCACTGTGCTTATATTCGAATTTTAGCACAGGTCGATTATAAGCGCAGTGTGCTAAAATACGCATAAATACGGTATGACTAATGGCATATAGATATTTTTATCAGCTGCAAAAACTATGAATTGCACTACATCTAAGCCTTTAGCTTGGGTAATAATGTGGAAGCGCTTTGAGACTGTATTACACTGGAAAGCACTACATCAAAACCCTCATGTCATATTGTCATTATTACAGTACTTTGTTCAAAGGGATTATCAATGATATTGAAAATGTCTGAAAATTGAAAAATGAAATGGTCCATGGACCATGTGCTCACATAATTTTGTGAGCATAATTGTTTGGACATAATTGTGTAATGACAGAGAGAGGTATATCAGTTATATGAGCAATCTGGGAAAGTCATTCCCAAGTTGTAGGACTTCCATGATTTTCAGTTTATGCCACCTGGCGGCCATATTGGATGTCCAATTGGGCCAAAACTTCACATGCACATAAAGGTCATCTAGAGGGAGCCACATAGCACATTTGAGTGCTCTGGGTCAAGTCGTTCCTGAGTTATAGAACATTTGATGATTTTCGGGTTACGCCACCTGGCGGCCATATTGGAACCTCAATCAGGCCAAAATCTGACGTGCTTGTAAAGGTCATCTAGAAGGAGGTAAATATCAAGTTTGATTGCTCTGGGTCACGTCATTCCTGAGTTATAGTACATTTGATGATTTTCGGGTAACGCCACCTGGCGGCCATATTGGAACCTCAATCAGGCCAAAATCTGACGTGCTTGTAAAGGTCATCTAGAAGGAGGTACATATCAAATTTGATTGCTCTGGGTCAAGTCGTTCCTGAGTTATAGCACATTTGATGATTCTGAGTTATAGCACTTAGAAGATTTTCAGGTTACGCCACCTGGCGGCCATATTGGATGTCCGATCAGGCCAAAACTCGATACTTTTGAAGGTACCCTTCTAATACATGTTTATGCAAGATATGAAGATGCTCGGTGAAATAATGAAGAACTGTGGCAGGTTCGTTACTTTTGTCGAACTTTGACCTCTGTGACCTTGGAAAGTAGGTCAAATGAAAAACTCGTTATATATGTTATGTATCCTAATATGATACACCTATGATAAAAATTTGGAGATGATCAAGTCATTAGTTCAGGAGTTATTGCATTTTTTGTGTTTTTGGTTTTGGCCACCTGGAGGCCAAGCCAAGAATCGAATCGGACCGAAACTTGCTGTCATAGGTCATCTGACCTAGGGGTATATATGTACCAAGTTTCAGATCAATAGCTCCAGCGGTTACAAAACGTGCCCTGCTAACGGACGACGACGACGGACGCTGCACCATTGTAAGAGCTCACGGTTGAGCTAAAAAGTTTGATAAATTGCTTTGTTAATTACCTCGCTCATTTCCTCCGTAAGCCACGACCTATCAATCCAGTCTTTCTTGCTCCAGACGCTGGTTGCCTCCAGCGTTGCCTCGCCTATCTTCCTTATCAGCTCAGCTACTTCCGACATTCCGTTCACAATGATAACCTGTGCACTGAACTCCTTGGGGTCAAAACAGGCTTGCGCAAGGGTGCCGTATAATTTGTACAGATTGTCGCAAACATTTCCAGCGAAAATGTACCTGTAATTGTAAGACAAAGACACCAGTTAGTGGACCTGCTGAATGTGTACGAAATTTGGCGATAGTGTCAGCAACAAATTTTTGCGTCAACAAGCGTCAGCAACTATAAAAGTTGGCGTCAGCAAGGTTTTATAACATCCTCAAGGTGCCCTATGTCTCAAAATATTGTTGCAATGGTGTAAACCTGCACTGCTTTAAAGAAAATTAATGAAATTGAGGATTATTTTGGCTTTTTAGGGTCAAATTTAATTGCCGACGAAACCTTACTTCAGACCAGTTCTAGTTCCCGCATTTGCCACTACAGTTGCGTATGGCGCCACTGTTTCGCTCGGAAATATTTTGAAGAAATGGTTTAAATTTCTTTTCTAAATCCTTATTTTACTGCTGGATGATCGTTTAAGCTTTAGTCTAGGCCTATTTCAGTGTCCAAAAAGCCTTCCAGAACATATCATTGTGTCCACACAGGTTGCGCAAGACTGCTGTTGAGACTGCTTTGCACAGACCTGTGTCCGCGCACGGCGCATCACACAAAAATTTGTTAGTTTCTAAATACGCGAGCCGCATCACAACATGAACTGGGTGATCACGTGATCTAATCCGCCACGAAAGTAGATCCTAGGAAAATAGCGATATGAGGCTTATTTCGTGCAGACTTTGCAAATAATTGACCGGATTTCATTTCTGATGAGAAATTGCCATAGACATGACATTATCGAGAAGAAAAGGATGATATTGGATGACCCCCGGCAGCCACTATTCACAGTCAGTGTGTACAGTCTGTAGACTGAGTGCTGTTGTGTGTGACGACGCACCAACGCAGCTGTCACTGGCTAACATGACATGTACAGCATATCTAGGCCTATGTATGTCATACGGTAATCATGACGGATAATGTGATACCCACACAGGGAGACATCCTTGGTATGCCTATTTTAGGAGATTCTGCAATTTATTAACTCGAAGCGATGAATCGCCCGCCATCTTGAAAATGCAACAAGTAGTCCTAAAGTTTCCCATGATGCCTTGAGCGCGCGGTGACAGGTCAGTGCGAGGTAGGAGCGCTACCTGTCGTGACAATGAGAACATATAAAACCTTGTTGACGCCAACTTTTAAGTTGCTGACACTAAAAGTTGTTGCTGACGCTATTTAGTACGACCCGAATTTTGTTCATTTTGCTGATGTCGGGTTGCACTACGATTGCCTGCGCTGCGACGGAACAGTTGGCATCAAGTGTTGCAATCACGGTCAGGTCACAAAAACGAAAAATGTGTACGATCATCGTGGAACAGGCAGCATCTGTGTGCAGCGAATCGTAATCGTGTTCAGGTCACCTGCGACAGGAGGAAATAAGTTCTGGCAGTCGTGACTTGTGATCATGTGACTTTTTCAAGATGGCAGCGCCCAAGCAGGGTATGAAAATACTGATCATTAATTGGTTAACTAAAATAGACCAACTTTCGGGTAATCGCACGACGTCGTAACTCAAGTCAGGTCGACTGTGACTGGATTACGCCTGTCGGGATCATGATTCCCTCGTCGTGGCGCAGAAGTTGAACATGTTCAACTCTAGCGATTCGTGATCGTTTTGATCAGCGACTGATCCAGATCGTCACAGACGAGGCGCAACTGCAGTCATGTCACACCATATCGGCAACTGATTTGTTCCACGTGGTCTTGCCTCAAGCGGCCCATACACGATCAATATTATTGCACAATATGGGGCCCAAAATAAGGGCATGTGCTTCTGGCATGATGGGTAGAAGACTGACAATAATATTGCCCATTTTGAGCCTCACATTGTGCAATAATATTGCGCGTGTATGGGCCGCTTCAGACGCAAAGTGATCTCGAAAAGTCAGTCGGCGCCTTTTCTGTGCCATCGTAAGGTCGACCTGACATTAGCATTAAACTCACTTCGCCTTGTCTTTCTCTGTCGCTTGAGCTGAATTAATGATAATCCAGCATTTCTCAAACTTCAAACTCAGCGCGAGAATTTTCTCCACCAGTGGCTCAATCTGATCAGCTTCGACTAAATTCCCAGCGTTCTCCAGCACGACGCAGGTCCGTTCATCCACCACGAGGTCAGCGTGATGTAACTTGAACCTGCTGATAACTCTGCTGTAGATTCTCTCAATGATCGTTACTTGGTATCTGGAAGTGCAATAGGATGCGAGGGTCTAAATTAAGGATTTTGCCACGCAGTGTTCTCCACGGGTTTTGGTCTAAGAGGGGTGTCGAGGGGTCTGGGGGCCCTCTCCCAGCGAAATTTGGATTATAGGTGCTCTGAGATGCGTTTTCTGAGCATCCGAGACGCATAATTGACTTTTAAGAAGGGCGGGCGAATATTTTAAGAGGGGCGGGCAAGACGGATTTTACCGTCGGTATTTTTAAGAAGGGCGGGCCGCCTTTTTTTAACTGATGTGGAGAACACTGGCCACGGTAGCCAGCAGAGCTACTACTGGAAAAAAGTTGGTAGCCCTGCTCTTTTTGTGGTAGCTCAAATTCTTCATTACCGGTAGACACTTTGAATGTGATGCCGTCATAGAAAGGAACCAGTCTATGGTGATCGCAGTGCCATTTTCAGCATTTTCATTACCACACTCTCTCTGATAACATGTGTGGCTCAGAAACATAGCCTGGAGCTATGGGTGAATTTTCCTCAGGGACGAATTTTCCGGGGACGAATATTCCTCTGGGATGAATTTTCCAGGGTCGAATGTTCCTCGGACACGAATTTTCCTCAGGGACGAATTTTCTGGGGACGAATTTTCCAAGAGCAGTGTGAGATAGGTACTCCTTACAGTATAAATATACCAGTAATATTGATACTCACTTCGACTCAAGATATTGAAGCAGATCAGCATTAGAGGTTACATTCTCCGAACCAATGAATGTAAATTGGTGTGTAGAATTCAGAGATCCTGCAGTTAGAAAGTTTACAAAAAAAATATTGGTTGGAGAGTTGAGGGCCAAATACAGATTATGGTAGCTCCATACATAAGCTGTGTTCACACTAGACGCCTAAAATGATTTGGGTTTGCTCCAAACCGATTCACCAAGGCCAAAGTGATTCAGCCATTCGCACTCAAAATGTTTTCAAATCGCCATATCCAAAACACATCTCAAAGAGTTTTGGAATCGATTCAGGTGAAACCCTATAGAGGTTTCCCACGTGACATCATAGCTCAAAATTTCCGCCATTTTGGCCGTCAAATGACGCAACGTCACAGCATCAACACAGCGTTCAGCACGCAGTTTTAACGTTGTCGGCAGTCATCGGCCTCTTCTACAGCAAGCCGTATGGATGATTCACTTTGTTTTCAACACGGTCTTCACACCAGACCAACTATTTATGCTCAGAAACTGTGAGTGGTAAAGTGATTTGTTGAGTTGTATGCTCCCAGTGGTCTGTACGGGCCGCTAAACTTTTGAAGCAAGAACAAGATGGCAGCCTCCATGGCTTCATTTTGACGGCCTATATGGCGGCCATGTGACGTCAGTGGGAAACCTCTATACCCCAATCGCTTTAACACTGGCATCTGAACGGGCCAGGTCCATTTATCGAGATCGTATGATTTCATGCATGCACAGGTAATAGCTGTAGGATCATAGGTGGTGCTGAATCGCGCAAAACGCTTCGAGTATGAACAAGCTGAATCAGTTTGGGACAATCTCAAAACGCTCCGATGGCGTGTGTGAATGCTCACTCCCAAATTGATCTGATGCTGAATCGTTTTCCGCAGGGCGCTTTAGGGAATATGATTCAGATTCGGAACAGATTTAGGTGAGAACATGGCTGAACTGCCATGAAATGCCACTGCATTAAGCTGAATAGAGAACAGTATAATGAGTCAAGGTGGTTTATGGCGGTATCGGGCCAGACCCAAAAATATGTCTGTTTGCCGTAACCCGACCGACCCTACGTAAATGGTACCGACCCAAAACTTTTTATGGGGGTATTAGCCAATATGTTTTTTTTTATGCCCCAAAGGACCCGATTTGCCTACCGGCAATGACGAAGTATGCCGACCTAAAACTTTTTACACTTCAAAACTGAATGCCGATGCGTCATAAACCCCAAAAGACATTGTTTTTAAACACTAGTATTTTTTTTCCCACCTCCAACTAAAAAAAATAAAAATATATGCCTACCTACCTACCCAAGCTGTTAGGGCAGGGTCGGGTTACAGCAAACAGATATATTTTTGGGTCTGGCCTTGGCATCTGCAGACATGGCGGAATGTGGCGGTGCCCGCAGTAATAGGTGATTCTTATTTCTACATTAGAGGTGATGGAGATTTTTGTCAAAAAGTGGGCGTGGTCTTCTAGGCGGCTCGCTGCAGGGCAGTTTAGGGCGGCATGGGCTCTATTGGGTTAAGGCAAGCTCATAGACTACTGACAACTGTGATGATCCAAGTCATACTTACTTGTCTTCTGAACAGCAGCATCCCTGAGTGTCTCCGCCTTGGTTGCCCTGAGAGACAGGTGCCTGATGTTCTGTCTCTGACAGAGTTCTTTCACTGACGAGTCATCCGTTTGTTCATATTCAACAACCAGGGAGAACTGAGCCAAGAAGAAATCGCTCCCGATCTGGTTAGATGAGACAATTATGCAGTTGTGGTTGTCAAGGCTGAAAGAATCACATCTGTGGTCAGTATCGCTGAAAGGGTACCGGTAAATGTCGTCCTGGGTATATACAAAGATTACCCAGGATCTCAATCTTCACGAAAACAATACCCTGGGTGTACTTTTGGTAGCCGAACATCACCCAGGATCGTAATGTGATACCTGGATTCGAGGTTGTCTCGCCCGTGGTCACATGACCGCCTGAAGAACATCATGAACAGCTACACTCAACAAGTGCCGCAGCGCGAGACCGCGAGATTCCACGGGATTTCTGAATAGGGTTCGTTGCTAGCCATTGATTGCGGATGCTGGGTGATGTTTGGCTACCGAAAGTACACCCAGGGTATTGTTTTAGTGAAGACTGAGATCCTGGGTAATCTTTGTATATACCCAGGACGACATTTACCCTTTCAGCGTCAGTATCATTCTACTTACATACCCCCTCAGGACAAGTGTCCAAAAGTGGCAGGCTGCTTATCACTGGATATCTTAAAGCCCCTCTGCATTCAATTTGAAAAAACGAATCATCGCCACGACGTCAGTGAAGTGTAAAATGTACTCCGCTCTATCTGAATACATTAGAGCTCTCCCTGCGCAGTTTTTTCAATGCGTGCAGAAAACTAGGCCTTGATTCTCTGAAGTACGTATCAGGCAAGCATTTTGGGGACCTTCACGAGGCTATGAGACCTCTACCTGCAGTCTCCTAACGTTTTGAAAATACTGTAAAATTCAATACAGCAGGGCTTTAACTCTTTCCAGACCTGCCACTGTTGGAAAATACTGTCTTTTCGCAGGGGGTCTGACATGGTCCAAGTGGATGTATAAATGGTCCAAGTAATTTTGTGGTTTCTCCGGTCCTTTCCATACATGACTTCGAAGCAATGTTTTGACCATACATCGACAAGACCACGCTCGTTATTTACATCCCCAATGAAGCCCTCTGCGACGTGACGTTGATGCTCAGCCGCGTTTTGGACAGGCGAGCACTGCCATTCCACAGGGCCAGTTTTAAGCACACTGGCGTACAACTAATTTCCTCAATCTTTTCTCGGGGGCGGTGAGTGCCAACTGAACAAGTACACCTATAGTATGGCAAACACCCTTTCCAACAACGTCAGTCCCAGTGGCACAGCCAATTCGAAAGTATTTTTGCTCAATTTTTACAAAAAATGCCTCAAGATTCGCGGTTAAGAGAGGGGCGTGAGTGCGTTTTGAACGATCAAAATGAGGGATGTCTATAACATCAACAGTTCTATACAGAGAGAAGGCGAGCACAAAAATCGACACACAATATGATAATGTATATAAAGTCCATTTCCAGAATATTTGCAAATTTTCGACCCCAACCGGGGTCTTCTTCAGGCTGGAACTTTACTATCTGAAACTCTAGAAAAGACTTTTCTAGTCTTTTCTAGAGTTTCAGATTGTAAAGTTCCAGCCTGACGAAGACCCCAGTTGGGGTCGAAAATTTGCAAATATTCTGGAAATGGACTTTATATACTTAATTAACAGTTCTATACAAAAATATTAATTTGGATAAAATGCAGGAAGAAACTGAAGTCTAAACAAACCTCTCAACAACTTCTTGATAAGATGGTGGTTTCCCTATGGAAAATGGCTGGAAATCCTCCATCTGTGACAGCGCCTCACCGACACATTCCCTCAAACTGGGCAAGTCCCTCCTCAGGATCACAAGGATCTGAAAAATTATTATCAACTGCTTTCCTTTCTGGTCTTCTTCAAAGACATCCTTAGGGTGACTTTCAGGTGACTTAGGGTGGCATTATACGTCTCGCTTGCCTCCAGCGGTGTAACTCGCGCACGGTGGCAAGCGAGACGCATGCCAGTTTCATAACCTTTTCCATTCACGCCTTACGACACAGATGGCTGGTGCCGAATTGGTACAGCCGTTATGTTCCCTTGACAATCTGGGGCCATGTACAGTCATTGACATTAGTTTATCTACACCTACTACCTTGAATATTTCAAATACTACTGAGCCAATTTTAACACGGTTTGTACCACATGAAAGTATATAATCTTGGTCATATTTCTGCATCAAACTTTTGGAAATTTGGAAATATCATAATTATGTAATAGCTCATTAGAAAAACCCCTAAAAATCAACATTTTTATTATGGAAATTTTTTGTGACTTTTGTTACATGTTTGATAGAGTGGAAGTTTCTAAGGATTTTGAGCTCTGTTTCGTCTAAATATCTTGAGTGGTTGCTGAGATATTTGAGATTATCAAAATTTCGATATTTTGAGAAATTCCAATTTTTAAAAATTTTTGATATTAGTAGACAGAGCTTACCTAAAAACGTAGGAGAATGAAGTTTTGGAACTTTCAGCGTAAACTGGTTGGAAGTTACAGCTGTCTTAAGTTAAAGAGTTTACCGGTAGCATATCAACATTTTGATATTCTGAAAATATGAATATCTCGGCCCAGTTAAAGCAAAAAGTTCCAAAATTTTGTAAGCCCATATTCTGAGGTTAGCTTTAACTAATGACATCAAAATTTCCTGAAAAACACGAAAATCTCAAACTATCAAAATTTTGATAATCTCAAATATCTCAGCAACCACTTGTGATATTTTGATGAAACAAAGCCCAAAATCCTTAGAAAGTTCTATTCTATCAAAACTGCAACAAAAGTCCCCAAAAAATTCCATAATAAAAATGTTGATTTTTAGGGGGTTTTCTAATGAGCTATTACATAATTATGATATTTCCAAAATTTTGATGCAGAAATATGACCAAGGTTATATACTTTCATGTGGTACAAACCGTGTTAAAATTGGCCCAGTAGTATTTGAAATATTCAAGGTAGTAGGTGTAGATAAACTAATGTCAATGACTGTACATAAATCGTACTTTCAACATGGCTCAGAAATCATGTGCATTCAGCGTGCGAGTGGGAAAAAGTCGACTCGAGATTGACTTTTTTCCATGTGCAGGGCCTCTCACTCGCGAGAAAAGAAGTCGATCCTCTTGCACTTGTCTCGCAGTTGCCAAAACCCGTTCATGGAAACGGCTAAATGAAAATGAATTGGATTGACTTTTCCACACAGAATTCCGTTTGCGGAAACGCTCTAATGGAACGCCACCCTCAACCTTACCTGTGATTCAAATCCCCTGCATGCCATGGTTGTTCCTGAAAACCATTTTCTACATGCTGACGACAGAGCCAATAGTGTTTACTCAGTACAACCAATATCCAACATAGAGCACAAAACATGACACACATAATGATCGTAAAAGTAAAGTCGTCTCCTAATTTCACAAATTTTCGACCCCAACCGGGGTCTTCCTCAGGCACTTTTTAGTAGAGATCTGGCCAGAAGTGAATTCACTTCTGGGATCTCTACTAGAAAGTGCCCGAGGAAGACTCCAGTTGGGGTAGAAAATTTGTGAAATTGGAGAAGATTTTACTTTACGATCTGAGCCAACCAAGGTTAACCCAACAGAGCTGCCTATTTATTTTGCACTTTCCATCTGTACCTTTCACCGCCATGAAATGCCACTGCATTAACCCTTAGAGCGCCATTACCGAGTATACTCTGTACGACAATTCTCTTTTTTAGGACCGTTACCGAGTATACTCGGTAAAGGTCCTAAAATTCAAATTTCAAAACACATGCATTTTTGGCAACTTTTTTTTTTTCGAAAAAAACCTGGTCACAGGGGAAGAAAAAGTTGGAAAAAACCCGGCGTACTAAGGGTTAAACTGAATAGAGAACAGGGGCCGGTTGCACAAAAAGTTGGAAAGATAAAAGTCTGTTAATTTAACTTTTCCTGTTAAATCCTTAACTTTGTGTTAACTTACAAAACTAACATTTTGGGATAAGTTAACGCCAAGATAAACTAACAGTGATTTTTAACTTTTGTGCAACCGGCCCCAGTATAATGAGTCAAGACTGTTAATGGTGGTATCAGCGCCTGGAGACATGGCGGATTGTGGCGGTGCTGGCAGTAATTGGTGATTTTGATTTCTACATTAGACTAGAGGTGATGGGGATTTTTGTCAAAAAGTGGGCGTGGTCTTCTAGACGGCTCACGGCAGAGCGGTTTAGGGTTGCATGGGCTCTATTGGGTTAAGATATTTCCAAAAACAACTGATTTTACCTTTGGATCTTGATCAAAGCTGAACTGCTTCTTCCTCTTGTACCAATTAGCTATGTTGCTACACATCACAGTCACTTTTGGATGAAGCACTTTACGGTGTTGCAGTTGGCACTGGGACTCAAAAAGCTGCCGTCGTAGGGAAGTCAGGAGATCTGTTTATTTAGAGAAGGAAAGTTTCAGTCAAACGATGCATACAGCAAAACAGATTACTGACCCAGAGTTTGGGTAGTGCAGTGGTGGACTTGAGACCAAGAGGTCATTCATCTCCGAACAATTTGTCCCTGGACAATTTGTCCGCAGAAAATTCGTCCCCACGGACAATTTGTCCCCAGACAATTCATCCCATAGGACAATTCGTCCCCATGGACAATTCGTCCCCATGGACAATTCGTCCTTGGACAAATTCGTCCCTTAGGATAATTCGTCCCTTAGGACAATTCATCTCCATTAATTGAATTTTAAAGGTTGCTTCGCTCAGCCGGGACTTTGTTGTAGCCGGGACTCTGTGCTGTTTTTAGTCTTGGGGTCCAACACTACAGACGACAGATCAAGCTGGAGTGAATACCGTAGAGTCGGTTCTATAACATCAATGCACTATATGCCGAAGTCCCGCCCCAGTTCATTACATGTCAGAGCTCGGTTTCCCGCCTGCATTGACTGACCAATGGCGCACAGGAGAAAGCCTCGTCAGTTTCTTGCGAATAAGACATGAGGTGGTGGGATATCACTAGGCCTATGTTGTCAGTCAAATGCCGCAATATACAACTTGTATCAATAAAGAATGCAGTCACGCACGCAAAATCCAAAGCTTTTGTCAACCACTGACAACAGAGCCGTGGAACTCTTGAATGCATGGTGAAATGGATCTCTATTCCATGAAACCACAATCCGTAA
>NMRB01003037.1:0-13831 GCA_002633025.1 Notospermus geniculatus
CCAATTCAGTGCACATTTACTTTTGGGGCTGCAGGGTAGATTGTATTAATTTCGGTTTTTTGAAATGTAAAATATGAAAATAAGTGAATTTTGATATAGTTAATTTGCTTTTTTCCCCCTATTCTTCAATCCTATTTCAACCATTTCGATCATTTCGGCCATTTCATTCCGGGTTTTATAAGTAACTGGTGGTTACTTATAATACCCGGAATGAAATGGCCGAAATGATCGCAACGGCCGAAATGCAACCTCAAAGTAAACGCGCACTGAAATGGGACTTCCCCGCAAGTTACGTGCTGGAAACAACCGCCCCCTTCCTCACGTGTTCAGCTTCAGACAGGTCGATCCCTCACTGTGGTGGAAACAACCATGCCCATCCTCATGTGTTCATGAATTTATAACCTCTCCACTTGAGTTTTTTTTCCTGTTGCATGGTTGCATGTCCTGATGTAGGCCCATGCCAAACCTGCGCTACCGGAACATCTACTACAGACAAAAAGCACTCAGTTTACACTAAGGTGGCCTATGATTTTTTAAGTAAGTCATTTCATCCATTTCGATGATTTCGGCCGTTTCGATCATTTCGGCCATTTCGATCATTTCATTCCGGGTTTTATAAGTAACCGAGCGGAATGTACTCAGTTAGATGCCGCATTGTCCATCGCTTTAGCAGAAGAAAGCTATAGAAAACCAGAAGTCTCTGAGGCGGATCGGAGGCGTTCTAAGGTTTCGGTGGTGTCGCCTGCGTCCGCCTCGGATCCTGCTCCTCCCCAAGGGGTTAATGTCAGTGACCAGGAGCTGGGGCGGTTGCAGAAGCAAGTGGAGGAGTTGTCCGGCAGGCTTGATCAGGCGATGAGGGAATTGGGCTCCCGCGAGAGTCGGGCTCCTCCTTCGTCGAGGTCTGGTCGAGGTCGTCCTCGGCTTCACTGCGCCTTCTGTGACCGTGATGGGCATGATGAAGCCAGTTGTTTTGAGAAACAACGGTGGAAGGAAGGTGCCGGATCGGGACCTAATAGCCAAAATTTTCGGAAGCGGCCGGGATTGATGTATGGCCTGATCCTAGGCCATCGTGTTTTCAAGGCCCACCCCAAGGTGAAGGTGTCTACATACAGGTTAGCATCGCCAATGTTGAGTTCCATGCATTACTGGATACCGGGTCTACGGTTTCGATTTTGCCACAGGATTTATTTGATCAGATATCTAAGAAAAGCAATGTGAAGCTCGAGCCGTACCACGTAGAAATTTTGGGTGCTACTGGTGCGCCTATTCCCATAAAAGGGGAATTTATAGCAGATATAAAATTGGAAGTGTTGAAAGGCACTGTACATGGCCCGATTTTGGTGGCTGATACTTCGAATCTTTGCGTATTTGGAATTGATTTTTTGAAGCAGTCAAATGCGGTAATTGATCTGGGACACAAGGTGTTGCGGTTACCATGGGGTGCCTCTGGTGTTTGGCCGTCCCATTAAAGAAAGTCCTTCTTACTGTTGCAGGGTTGTCGCCAGAGAGACGGTCACCGTTCCGGCCAACAGCGAGGTCATTGTTCGAGGCAAGCCACGTCTCAGAGGGACCCAACAGGGACAGGTTGGCATGATAGAGCCAGTATATGGACGCGGGGAGCCAGGACGACCCTTGGTGGCTCGATCGGTGGCCCGACTTGGCGAGAGCACTGTGCCAGTGAGATTGATGAATTGCCATCCTGAGCCATATATTATACACAAAGGTCAGTGTCTTGCGATTTTGCAACCAGTAGGTGAGATTTTGCAGGTCGAGAAGGAAACCCCTGGTGAACAGTTGCACCCGCCATTACAGAAATTATATGAGTCTAGTTTAGAACATCTTGATGAAGATCAAGCTTCGCAGCTGCATAAGCTGTTGTTACAAAATCAATCGGTATTTTCAGAAGGTGATCATGATTTGGGCAAGACCAGTGTAGTTCAACATGTAATTGATACGGGGGATGCCCGTCCGTTTAGGGATCCGGTTAGGCGATTGCCCATTCACCAGTACGCCGAGGCTCAGAAATGTGTGAAGGAAATGTTACAGCAAGGGGTGATAGAGCCCTCTGATTCGCCTTGGCGAAGCGGAGTTGTGTTGGTAAAGAAAAAGGACGGGCAGGTTTTGCGTAGATTATCGACGGCTAAATTCCGTTACAAAGTTTGACAGTTTCCCACTTCCAAATATTAGTGACAACTTAGATGCATTGAAAGGGGCACAGTGGTTTTCAACCCTTGATCTAGCCTCGGCGTACTGGCAGTGTGAATTGCATCCCGATTCAGTTGGTAAGACTGCGTTTAGTGTTGGCAGATACGGTCTTTACCAATTCACCCGAATGCCGTTTGGCATGTTTGGCTTGTGTGGTTCACCCAGTACATTCAGTCGGCTTATGGAGTTAGTTTTTGCTGGATTGCAATGGGAGACTCTCATTCTTTATCTGGATGATGTGATAGTGTTTAGCTCTACCTTTTCAGATCACCTAGTTGACCTTCAAAAAGCGTTTGACAGGTTAGCAGCGGCCGGCCTNAATGTAGTTGTCTGGGTCATTTTGTAAGTAGAGAGGGGGTTGCTTGTGACCCTGCGAAGATTGAGAAGATTAAGAATTGGCCGGTTCCTCGGAACGTGCATGAGTTGAAAGGTTTCCTCGGGTTATGCACATACTACCGTCGACATGTGCCTCGGTTTGCTCGGATTGCGAACGCATTACACCGCCTCACCAGGAAAAATGTTCCTTGGGATTGGACTGAGGAGTGTGAGAATGCGTTCGAGAGTCTGAAGGAGAGGCTTGTTAGTGCGCCAGTGTTAGCATACCCCGATGCAATGAAGGAATTTATCCTTGATACAGATGCGAGTGCTTACAGCATTTCTGGTATCTTGAGTCGGATCGGTGACGATGGGTTGGAACATTTAGTTGCATACGGAAGCAGAGTTCTGTCAAAAGCCGAACGCAATTACATGTACTCGGTTACCCGGAGAGAATTGTTAGCTGTGGTTCATTTTTTTAAGTACTTCCGGCACTACCTGCTAGGTAGGGAATTCACGTTGCGAACTGACCATGGGTCATTGCGTTGGATTTGTAATTTTCGTGAGCCTGAGGGTCAGGTGGCCCGATGGCTGGAGCTGTTGTCCAGGTATAAGTTCAAAATTGTGCATAGACCCGGGAACAAACATGTTAATGCGGACAGTCTAAGTAGAATTCCCTTAAGAGACAGAGACAATGGTGATGTGGAACAGTTACGGGATATAACTGGCTCTGGCAGTGACAGTGATGGTGTTGGAACGGCTACTGGGTCTCCTGGCAGCACCGGGCAGGTTGTTAGTGTTGGGCATTCTAAGGTGATCAGTTGTTTCGACCCTGACAGAGCTGATTTAGTGCGGGCTCAGAAGGGGGACAAAATCCTTAAGGATGTTCGGAAATGGTTGGAATCTGGTGAGCGACCAGAGAGGTCGGAACTTTGAAGTTGTCTCCGGATTTAAGGAAATGGTGGGCCAAGTATGAACAACTGGAATTGCGCAACGATTTGCTGTATTATAAATGGGAGATTCCAGGACGTAATGATCCTGTTCTGCGGGTTGTGCTGCCCTTCGCTATGCAGTTGGAAGTGTTTCAGAAAGCTCATGCGGATGTTACTACTGGACATTTCGGGGTGAAGAAAACAACCGCTAAGGTTAAACCACTGTTTTATTTTCCTGGTATTGACAATTTCATTCGTACGCAGATTCGGAAATGTAGGGCCTGTGAGCGAAGACGGAGTCCCATCCCTAGACGACGTGCGTCCTTATAGTCGATGGCCGTGAGCGTACCACTAGATCGAGTTGGGATGGATGTGGTTGGACCGTGTCCAAGTTGTGATGGGTATAAGCTAATATTGGTAGTACAGGACTATTTTAGTAAATATGTTGAGTTCTACCCATTGAAATGTCAGGAAGCAGTGGTGGTGGCAGATGCTTTATGAGGAACTTTACGATGCGTTTCGGCATTCCCTGGTCCTGGCACTCCGACCAAGGTCCAAATTTTGAGTCGGCTGTGATAAAAGAACTTTCCTTGATGTTGGGGATCAAGAAGACCCGTACCACGAGTTACCATCTCCAATGTGATGGGTTGGCCGAGCGCATGATGCGGTCGCTGGAATCTGTCTTGTCGAAGTTTGTCAATGAGCACCATACAGATTGGGTTAATTATTTGCCATTTATTGAATTTGCTTACAATTCCAGTGTTCAGGAATCAACGGGATACACCCCTGCCTACCTCATGTTCGGACGTGAGATGACAATACCGCTGACCATCCTGGCCGGGCCAACTCCTGATAAGGCAAGTCATGGTGACCCCGAGACGTACGTTGAGGAGATGGAGCAGAAACTGGTAATTGCCTACGAATTGGTGAGGGAGAATCTGCAGTTAGCCCATCGACGTCAGAAGGCTGCCTACGACAGACGTTTAGGTGGGGAGTTCTTCAGTGTAGGAGATCGGGTCTGGTCGGGTCTGGTTGCATTGTGAGGGGGGGCAGTGTAACGAACATGTGCGTTCAGTGTGAGACCGTCAAGCATGGCCAGTGATTAGGTCATATTTCTGGATTCAAGGAATTCTGTCTGGTAAATGTGAAACTGATATATGGCTGGTTTGGTGATTTTTAAGAGCATGGATATGGGGATGTCATTTTTTGTCAGTGTATTTTGTTTGAATTGTGGTACCTATTTGGTAATAGTTTTGGCAATGTTTAAATGTGATGCAAGTTAGGGGTGATCCAGTGGGGCTCTATTGTGTGTGCTCAGGGCTTAGGCCTTTAAAAGAGTTGTTGTATGTGGGCTCTGGGTCAGTCTTGAAACGCCGTTGGACGGTTATGATATCTGAGTAAGCCACTTTTCCTGCTGCCTTGCCTTGGGTTGCACGGTGGAGTTGTGCCGGATTGCCTCGTCATGGGTTAACGTGTTCTGTCAGGTTTTCCTTAGTTGTGAGTATGGAATGAGTTTTGTACCGTGATTTCCTGGGGAAGGGTTTTCCCCATAAGCCGTATGTTTTGGTCACCCTGCCTAATGTGTTGGCATAGGCCATAGGTTTTTGGTGGGAGTTCCTCAGTTAAGAATAAGGGACCTAATTTGGGTGTTGCCGTGCTAAGACAGTCTTGTTGGGGCACCCTGTGTAGATGACACAATGCCTTATTGCCTTTGGCTGTAGCCCAGATTTGGTCGGGGTGTTAAGTGAGATATTGGCGGATTCTGTATGTAAGGGCGGTTGGATTTGGTTGTATATTTGTTGAGATGGGATGATTAAAACCTAATATAATCTATATCGTTGTTTTCCTTGGCCTGTATCTCAAATTTCTACGGCAGCTCTCGACCGATTCCCCTTCCCTCAGTGTCATGTGATTCGGTGGTCTGTAATTGGATGGCGGAACTGACCACAGGTTCTCAGATGTTAGCCTGCGGTGGCGAGTCGTACGCGCAGGTGTTCCCGAATTTGCATCGGAGTTGATTCCGCCGTTCGGTCGCCGGCTGCCGGGTCGCATGCTGCGATGACAATTTATTGTGGAAATAGCCGCATGTCGTGGCAGGATCTGTTTAGCGCGTCGTTGATGGTGCGACCCATTACACTATTCCAGATGAGTTCCCACTGTTAAGTCGGGCTGAATCGGTTAATGTCGTCCTGGGTACACCTCATAACCACGGTAATCCTTTTTGTTACCCAGGATCGTCCTGGGTACAAATAAGGTACCTTAATATTACCCAGTTTTAAAATCCGCGCCCTTTTCCACTTGCGCCCGTGGTTGTGGTACGTGCGTTCACATTCTCGCTGGGAATTGCTCCTCCCAGTGCATATGGTGTCGCGTGCAAGCCACTTCAGTTTCGCATCAACTTTGACACCTGCTTTCAACTTGTTTCTACCATTACCGACATCCACCAGATTTTTCTTCAGCTCTCTTCCTTTTAAAATGAAAATTCCATCCCTATAGGATGGAATAGATTGCAAATACGCCTGTAAATCGCAATCTTAAAGTGGCAGTCACACATACACGACGCACGCGAGTTCCCATTCTGACAGCTGTTGACAATCACCACGTCAAAAAGCACGTGTATAAATTCGTGGCGGGCTAGAATAAGATAGTACCATACCTCGACCGCAGGTGGAAAATGGCGCGGATTTCAAACTGGGTAATGTTAAGGTACCTTATTTATAACCAGGATCGTCCTGGGTAACAAAAAGATTACCCAGAATACCCAGGGTAGCTATGAGGTGTACCGAGGACGACATTAACCGATTCAGCTTAAGTCATGATAAATTAGAAGACCTTACAGAACTCTTGACTGGGAAGGCAATTCGCAGGGACATAAACTGAGGAAAGAATTCGCATGACCTTTCACTCTGCTCCGAATCTGCACATGGTCATTTCCGGATGGCACTATTTGCAACGAGCAATCTACTTTCGTATTCAAAAACAATGCAAGCTTCAGAGATGCCCGGGCACAGACGGTAGAATAATCATAAGGCCTTTTTACACGGTGCGGGTGAAAGTTGTACCATACTTGGCACAAAGTACAGGAAAGAGAGGGTAGCACTTCAGGATACACCAGTTGTGCCTGTGTTCGGTGTGATCAAAGCAATATTCATCATTGATGGTACTCCCTTCTTGTTCGGTATCTCGCTATTAACCAAGCATTTTGATGAACACTTTCACTCATCTTCTGTCTCCAAGGGTGGTGTACACGGGCTTTACACCTGACTCGTGCAAATCAGAGGAGTCACGGGCTGTGAGTGAGCGGAGTTTTTTTTATCGCATCTGGCAACAGTACGTTCCAAACATGAAACCTATATCTATATCTATATCTATATCTATATCATGCCCAAGGAACCTATATCTGATTTGTGCTGGACCTGCATAAACTGGTGTTGCATAAACTGCGTGGCAATGATGAACCATGGTCCTGGACTGCTGCGTGGCAACATGAGTTTGAACACACATAAAGGGCCGATTTCACAAAGGGTGTTCAAGACTTAGACGCGTGTAACTTCGTCAAATGCATGGTGGAAGTGCGTGCATTTAGTCAAGTTACACGCGTCTAAGTCTTAAACACCCTTTGTGAAATCGGCCCTATGTCTCTGCTTGCATCCGGATTCGTTCTTGCGTTTCTACACTTGGCTGAACTGATGTCATGAGTGGCGTTGGGATCGGCGCTATATTGATGCAGAGAAATCGGCCAACCGCGTTTGCCAGCAGAGTATTGTCGCCACCAGAACAGAACTACACGACGATGGAGAAGGAGTGCCTTGCGGTAATTTGGGCTCTGGAAAAATGGCGTCCATTTCTTGAAGGGCGAAGGACTGGAGTGATTACCGTCCACCAGGCATCAACCTGGATGTGGAATTAAGGCTAAACAGTTTTCTTATAAAATGGGAAAAGTAGGAGGCAATTTTATTCACAATTCGCATTTCTTTCAGAATTAAGCCAAATGAGAATACTGGGAAGGCCGTGATGACTTACAAGAAGTGGTCAACAGGTGCAGCATGGTTACTACCAGAAGGTGACGCTATGGGTGTTCTGCTGATGGGATATACCATCTGGTCAATCAAGGTTGGTGAAGCCGTCATTTGAGAAAGCAGACTTGACACGCCTGAGAAAGGATGTACTGTCTGAAGCGTCACATTGGTCAAAGTGGCTTAGTGAACTCCCTTGGGCATTATGTGGGTAGTATGTATAAGAAGCATGCTGTATCTCACAATATTTGGGATAATGTGAGATTCAATGACCAAATCTGGTTAAAGTTGGGGCGGACAAGGGGCTCGCAGCAGCAAGCTCTGTGTGCAGTTGGTCAACATTTGTACCGGTAACAGCAATAGTGCTGAAAATACAATAGGCCGTTCAGAGAAAGCAGGGCTGCCATTAGGCCAGCACTGAAATAACTGGTCATCTTCTTTCAGCCTTCAGGAGACAGTTCAAGATGTCAACCTTCGGAACCTGGTGCCAGTATCCATTGACGGCCCAGTGTCAACTGGAAGTTCTTTGACAGTCTGCAGACTGACCTGGCAGAACAGTTCTGTGGTCTACAGTTGCTAGTGGTTGATCCGTGTGCATACGCTGCACAATGCCTTCAGGAGTTGGAGACTAAAAAGACATTTAGTTCGCTCCCCTCCAAGATGCACCTGCATGTGTGAAGATTACTTCAAAGTCACGAAATCAGATTCACTGAAAAACTCGGGTTCATCAAAATGACGAATTTAGGTTCGTTTTTCATTTACCACCAAACTGAGTACCTAATTCGTCGAAATGACAAATCCACAGTTCGTCATTTTGACGATCCCTTGTTGTACCTCCAACAATCTCTAACAAGCTGGCGCAGGGCGAAGGGGTGGTCAAGGCCGTGCGGGTCAGAGGTCGGGCCCACGCCTCTGTTATTTCTGTAAGTCACCTGAAAATCTAGTTCAAAATTGTCATACGGTGGCTGATCTGGCTGGCAAGGGCACCACACAGTAGGTCACGGGAGTGTGGATATTTTACTAAGTCATTAGACCCACAAAGGGCTTAAGTCACTGGAGGCCAGAGGGCACTACCAGAGGGTANTTCCTTGCGTGAAATAGCAAGACTTCTGACTGATTTGTGGAATAGGAGCAAGAACTCATCTGCCACACTGGAACAATTTATTGATCCTGCAGTCTTTAGGACAGTGGTTGATTAAGCCCACAGTATCACTGGATTTGATGAGGACACTCACACTATGTCCACATCATCATTACCTTTGAAAGTAGGTCACACATTAAAGAAATGTGCAAAGATAGTGAAAGCAACTGCGTTACACACAGGAAATGAGGCGGCAGTTCAAAAGGCTCTTTCATTCATTAAATTGATTGAGATGGAGTGGACTGAGCAAGTGTCCACTCATGTCTAAGAACCCTAGCTGAGAAGAAATGCAATGAAGTACAACTCATCCCACTTACTGATGATTGTGTCAAACTGACGACGTGGTTGAAAGAAAAAGGTTCGAACGCCTGTACTGTGCTACAGTCTGATTCAGCGTCGAAAGAGATGGTCACTTCTGCTTGGTGTAAGTTGAGAGAAGTTGTGCTGCCCAGTGTCATTCTTTGGCAGAAAGCGAACAAGCAGCACAGGAAAAAACGCAACATGTTGTCCAGTAGGAATCGCTGTTTATCACATTTGCTGCAATATAAATAATGGGTGTGTTTCATAATTGGTCACCCAAGAAAATGGGGCAAAATTTAACTTTGAAATGATCACACAGATTTGTGCCATTGATTTTACAAAAATCAAATGTAGTATTTGATAACAGAGACTTTTAACTATTAGTTTCTCCATCTGGGATGTAGTTTGTACACTCATTTGAAGGAGGGTATCAAAAAATATTGAGCTTAACAGCAAAACCTATCGTTCCGTCCGACACCAAAACTACTTTCTGTTGTCAAACTTTAAATGGTTAATAGATCAATTAGTTTCCAGTGCCATAATTTAGAGCTCCATGATACCTAGATCTGACATGAATATTATAGAGTTTCAAGAAACAGCCTTTCACCAAGAGACAAAAGAATGGAATACTGTAATTCATTGTACTTTTGATTCCAACTATTCTTCGGATTTAAAAATGCTTTCTGTTGAAGAAAGTCCTGCACTTATATCCACAGTGATGTACAAGATAAGCTCCAACGCGGGAGATGCCTAAGCGAGGATTACCAAACAAGACAAAAGGTAAGTACATTGTGTATGTATCTAATGAATCGTGTATTTGTATCCTTTTACAATTCGGTACAACTTGCTTTATTATCACTTATCATTGTATTTTATCATCGTATTTTGTGCTTGCATAAACTAAACCTAATGAACTGTGATTTTACTACAAAGTATAAATGCAAGAGACCGGGATGGTACCATGGGAATAATCAATCTCACCTCCCGAGTTTGTTAGGTAAATTGTTGTGAAATTTTCAATTCTTTTACAGGAAAGGAAGTACATGTACCTGGTTCTTTTTCAAAATGATGGACATACAAGTGTCGTGAGTCGCAAAGATATTGCCCACCCCAAACCTACAGAAGGAGATGATGACATCACAATTGGGACTCAAGTAATTGTGCGGGAGTTAAACAAGAAACATTCCGGGATGATTTTGAACAAAGGTAGTTTGCGTTGGTGCCATATAAATTAAGGAAAAATGATTTTGCTTCATCTTCAAATGTCAAGACTTACTTGGCCACATCTGCAAGGCATGTCAGGTAGCAGAATTTAGGCATGTTTGTATTTTTTTATTTTTCAGGCACTCAGCGTGATATGAGTGTAATGGCAGCGCAGATGTCTACCGCCACTTCTGAATATGACTACCACGAAGGTGATACAGAGGTGAACGTGCCCATTAATGAAGTTATGGGAGAAGTTGAAGACGAGGCTGAGGGTGATGATTCAGACGACGCCAAGTCTAATGAAATCACTTGGAATGACAAACATGACAAACATGACAAAAGGTTAGTTACATTTGCTGCTCAATTGATGGACCATCCTGTGTAGCTTCTACATATTGCCATCCTGAGAATATCAGGCGTTCTTACTGCTCGCTCCCTTCGTCACCGCAGACAAACCCCTGAGGACATCCGCCTGATTTGCTGGGGTACTTGGCGCACGAGAAAATGCGCCCAATCAGCGAACGCCATTCTGTGTCACCTTAAGATGACATGCATTACACGTAGATTGTATCGTAGTGTCACGCACAAGACAGTCCTCAAGTACCTCAAGTGCCCCACCTCACCCTAACTAGAGATGAGTTACACGTACACATGTATAATGATCCTTGTAATATTCGCAGCCAAGCAGCGCTGACATGGGTATTCCCACGTCTGGCCACCTGCACCGCGGGATTCAAGCTAAGTTGAGTTCAGCCTATTCTACTTTCATCGCAGAGAATGTAATGATTCTCAGGCCACGTCATTGAAACAGATACGTCGCTCGCATATGTTTCATGTTGACCTGCTTGGTGAGCTTTGTTCAACTGCGTAGTTCATGTGTATCAATCTCCGGCCTAGTTGGGATGAGATGGTGGGGATGAACATTTGCTGGAACGGCTTTGCTACTCCACGGATTCCGGCGAATGTCGGCAGGGGTTTGTGTGAGCGGATGAAGAGGAGCGAGGTAAAAACCCCTGCTGTGGGAGGATGACATATTGCATAATTCTCGGGTTAATGGCTGGTATGGATTAACACTAGTAAATGCTTTTACTTATTTTTTTACAGACCCTTCAAGGTAGATCTACAGCATTAGTTTTTATTCTACCACTCAATGTCTTTTCCCGATGTAAATTTAGTTTTTTTCTTGTTCTTTTGTGTTATTTTCCTTCAGGCCAGCTTCACCAACGATAGTGAATTGTAAACGACGTCTGCAGGAAGTAGAGAAGGATGAGGACAGGAAGAGGTGAGTTTACAGTTGTTCGATAATCGTAAATTTCTGCCAGCTTATAATTAAGAATCTTACTATTGGAATAGTGAGGGGAATAGAGCCAAGCTGGTTGCATGAAGCCACATGACACGATAAACCCTTTCTGACTTTTACCGCAGTATTTGTCAGGCGTAAATTTCAGAATTTCATTACTTTCAGACGAAGAACATTAATCGCTGCTGCCTACAAAAATGAGCAGGAGAAGATTAATCAAAGTCAAGCCATGATTATGGAGGAGTCTATTATACAGGGTGTATCAGAAAAAATTAGACCCTCGAAAAATCATCATTAAATAAACATAGAGGGGTGTATTGAAAAACTGGTTATATCCCTTTGTAGAGGATGTGATTCTGCATCGAATGATACCAGTATCGTTGTTTACACTTCACGTTTCAATGAGCAGTGACAGTTTGAATTTTGAAAAAATTAAGTCCTTTGCGCACGGAAATGTGAGAGTTAAAATTGGATCTGTCAACGTGAATGAAAAGTTTAGACAGAGTTTTACCAACGTGCCGAAGCGTTTTTGAAATAATTAATCCTTTCACCCTCTAACGTTGGAACAAAAAAAGTCTCATATCCATTGTCACGACAGATGGCGCATCGTACCTCGCACCGATCTGTCACCGCGCGCTCAAGGAATCATGGGATACTTCAGGACTACTTGTTGCATTTTCAAGATGGCGGGCGATTCGTCGCTTCGAGTTAATAAATTGCAGAATCTCCTAAAATAGGCCTACCAAGGATGTCTCCCTGTGAGGGTATCACATTATCCGTCATGATTATGACATACATAGGCCTAGATATACTGTACATGTCATGTTAGCCACTGACAGCTACGTTGGTGCGTCGTCACACACTACGGCCGAATCGGTAGATGTCGTCCTGGGTAACCCTAAAGTTTACCCAGGACCAATCTGGGTAATCCTAAAAGTTATCAGACTTTAGTGTACTAAAGTTTACCCAGTTTGAAATTCGCGCTATACAGCTGCCCATGCCTCCACAGCGCCGCTGGCAATTTCCCGTGCCAGTGCATATAAGTTCATCCCGAACTAGCCACTGCAGTTTGGGGTCACGTTTACCCTTTCAAGCAGTTTGTATTTTCCTTCCACGACCTTAACCAGCTTCTTTTTGATTTCTCGACTTTAGATGTGAACTGACCGCCCCTATAAGATGCGATCGAATTCAAATATATCTGCAAATCCTCCGCAGCAACACGAGTGACGTTATCAGCTGCCATTTTTGCCGATTTGATGGATTTCGTTCACTGATATATGACTAAGTGCCGTTTTCAAGATTCTCGACCGAAGGTGAAAAAGTGCGCGAATTTCAAACTGGGATAGTACACAAAAGTTTACCCAGGATCGTCCTGGGTAACTTTTAGGGTTACCCAGGTTGGTCCTGGGTAAACTTTAGGGTTACCCAGGACGACATCTACCGATTCGGCCACACTACGGCACTCGGTCTACAGTACTGAACACACTGAACTGTGAATAGTGGCTGCCGGGGTCATCCAATATCACCCTTTTCGTCTCGATAATGTCATGTCTATGGCAATTTGTCATCAGAAATGACAAATCGGTCAATTATTTGCAAATTCTGCACGAAATAAGCCTCATATCGCTATTTCCTAGGATCTACTTTCGTGGCGGAGTAGGTCACGTGATCACCCAGTTCAAGATGTGATGCGGTTCGCGTATTTAGAAACTAACAAATTTTTGTGTGATGCGCCGCGCGCGGACACAGGTCTGTGCAAAGCAGTCTCAACACAAATGCAACAGCAGTCTTGCGCAACCTGTGTGGACACAATGGTCTCATATCTGAATGTATCCTCACCAAGTGTCAATGGACGTTGGAGGGCTTTTTGAGTCTGCCACATTGCAATCATTGTCCATATCTTTGTACCATGTTCCCTTGATGCAGTGGGACGGAGGGTTAATTAGAACCAAACAGTTACTTCAGTTGCTGCATCACTCGATTACTCAGCTGATTGCTCTCATTGATTGTTTTTATTTTCGCGAGATTAAAATAATTAATTCATGTGGTTGGTCTGGTGTGCCCATACCAATCGGGTCACTAGGTTGCCATGGAGATATAGTTTACATTGGATACCCCGGGAATTTCAATCCGTTCTTTCCCAAGACGATTGTGCATGCAGAGCCCCGTCACCCCCCCCCCAAAATGTGTACGTACAATACCCACCGTATGAAAACGTGTTGTATGACTGAGAAAATTATGCAAGCTACGCCTAGGCCAGTATCTCTCGTAGGCCAAGCCTGCTTCACAAATGTCACGCCGTTTGCATGTTTAGTTTGTCGTCACCTACCTAGCCTGTGTCAGCGCAGTGCATGCTGGGCCGTGCTTGCTGGGCAGTGCTTCGTCGACGTTTTCTTCTGTGTGCTCCCCTTTTGGC
>NMRB01003037.1:31365-42584 GCA_002633025.1 Notospermus geniculatus
CATGTCATGTGACGTCATGCCATGTCATGTGACGTCATGCCACGTCATGTCATGAGACATCATGTGACGTCATGTCATGTGACGTCATGCCACGTCATGTCATGTGACGTCATGTACGTCATGTCATGTGACGTCATGTACGTCATGTCATGTGACGTCATGTACGTCATGTCACATGACGTCACACCACGTCACGTCCCATCATGTCATATCGTATGGTTCCCTATCGATGTATCTCATCTCTACTCTATCAATGTGTCTTGATCTCTATCATTGGACCATTTGTGTGGAAGAAGTAGCCTACCTCGGGAACCATACGACATTTACAATGTCATCTTGTTTCCAATAGTATCGATTGAAACTGATTTGACTTTTGATTCCCGATTCATTTGCACAAAGTCTTTTTTCAAACAATAAATTTCTTATTTATTGTTTGACATCCTTCACCACAAGACTATGACCAGCAGAACATCAATTTCACCCCCATGCAGGGTATGCGAGGAATCTACAAGCTTTGTCTTGATTTCAATGATTATCCATCAGTGTTAAATACTGCCCCATCGTGTTAGCTCCCTCAAATTCAAGATGGTGGAGTTCTCCGTCAAATTCAGCCGGATTGTCATGTGTGTGCGGTTTTCTCGGCCCAATGGGATACCCGTGTGACAATTTATCCCAACAGCAGCTCTGCATCATGAGCCCTGTTTACACTACATAGAAATTCCCAGGCTTTTTGTGATTCATGTCAAGCCCGGCTCTGAAAATCCCACCTGAGACCCGGCCCGCAACAACACCTAAATTAAGCCCTCCAAAAACCGTTTGAGATCGGAGGGGCTTATTAGCACAGGGTTTTGCATCCCCGGGTCTATTAGACCCGCGCTTTTAACCCTTTCGTTACTGGCATGTATGGTAACCACCTTACTGAGGCCCATATTTTCAAAACTGTTATATCTGTAAACTGTCTTACCAAAAATCTGTTCTAACTTAAACTTCTAACTTCGAACCCTAAAGAGTTTGACCGCTGCAGAAGTCTAGGATTGTGCCTCCAGAATATTTGATGTCTTCGGCTCCCCGCGTTTGTTCAATCCGATAATGGTACCGAATAAAAGCAGAATTCCAAAGGGCATCCGGGAAGTCAGGGAAAGGTAATAGAAATTTGGGTTTCAGAAAATCTGGGCCCAGTTTCACAAAGAATCTTAAGTGTAAGAAAAAGAAAAAACTTAAGTCTGAAATGAAGTCATCTGATTTGCTGAAACCCTGGTCACATGATGACTTAAGTCAAACTTTAGACTTAAGTTTCTTTGTGAAACTGGGCCCTGGTCTCTCCTCACAACAACCACAATCCAACTTTTGTTGCATGGCCTATAATTTACTGACGCGATACATCCCAGTACACGTTTTTATACGTTTTTATGAGTCCGCAGTTTGAAAATGCAGTTCCTTACTCATACTCGCTAAACCAACATGACCAAGTTGGCCTATACTCGAACAAGCGAGTAGGCTTTCCCAGAATGGTTCAACGCGTTCGGTGGAGTGTCAGGATGCAGATTGCAATGTTCACAGGCCGAATTGCAATTGGAGTCCGCCATCCACCGCCAGAAGCTAGTGAGGGAGGGACTGAACTTCCTCCCAGTACCAAGGTCATCAGTAACTTCAGAGCATGGTGGCGGATGTCTGACTTAACTGTAGATCCGCCCCGAAGGAGCGCCGATCAGCACTTCGGAGACACGACCACCGCGGTTGGTTGTCTCGTACATGGGAGGCAGAACCAGATATACCCCTGAAACGACTTCGAAACAATTTTTGTGAATTCTTTTTCGAAATAAGTACGGCAGTAATTCACAGGGAATTGAAGATGAACTGGACAAGGAAAAAGAACAAGAGATGCTTATCAAGTTTGCAATTACTAGTGCACTTTGAAGCGAACAAGTTGGGTTCTATTCAGCCAATTCTTTAAGACTGCGATTCTCTCATTGGAGCATACATTGGTCATACATGTATCTACACTGGTCTCTTGATAGAGTAGACTTGTTGCACAATGGCAGGGTCCTGGGGCCTGTTTCATAAACGCTAAAGGCACCTCATTAACTAATAATACTTGAATATGCTCGTTCTGGACTTGTGTCAATATCCAGTTTATTCCTTAGAGCATAAGCAAGTTTTATTAGTTAATGAAGTGCCTTTAGCGTTTATGAAACAGGCCCCTGGAGTTTAAAAAGTCCAAAGCTGGAGTATAAGAACATTAAAAATTGCATACTGGAGAAATGAAATTGGTGAAAAGGAAGACGATGCTTCTGATGCCAAACTGACCATTGTCCATTGTCCAGTTCTTGACCAATATGCTCTATCGTGACCTAATTCTTCATTAAAAGTTTTGCCGTTGTTGGTGTAACGAAAACCATCAGACGACTGCTATTGGAGGAGTTACGAAAACCAACCTGCCATGTATATACGTTAGGCCTTTTTGTTGTGGGTATCTCTGTGGTCCTAGTGAGGTCCCTGATATTTCATGTGTCCTTTTGCCGTTGTTGGTGTAACGAAAACCATCAGATGATTGCCGTTGGAGGAGTTATGAAACCTGCCATGTATATACGATAGACCTTTTTGTAGTGGACGTCTCTGTGGTCCTAGTGAGGTCCCTGATATTTCATGTTTTCTTTTGCCGTTGTTGGTGTAACGAAAACCATCAGATGATTGCCGTTGGATGAGTTAAGAAAACCTACCATGTACATACGTAGACATTTTTCTAGTGGATATCCCGGAGGGCCTACCTTTGTTTTTTGTGCGTGTAAAACATGAACAGGATGAAGAGAGGCTGATCTGTCTGAGCCTTAAACTAACTTTGTTCTTGGGATGTGCTCATAAGCCGAGAATGGCTTTTTGGTGATGATGGTAAAGTCGGTTAAGGACATTTCCGATTCTGCTGCATGGCATCGCTAAAAACTTGCAAAAAATCCAAGCTACCATCACAGCTCGTCAGAAAGTCGGTCATCCCTCAGCCTGTCGCTTACCCATGTACGACAGCTTGTGGCAGTTAACCAACCTCAGCAAAGCCGCCTTTTTTAGGCCCGCAACAGTTCAAGAAGAACAGGAACTACAAGCCAAAGAAGTCTTTCACTGTGCCAGCCAACAAGAAGACCAAGTACACAACCAAGTAGAGATGCAATCGGTAAGTAATTTTCTGTTCGTTGTGGAAATTGGGGTCGACAACTGGCTATATCGTACCTCAGGTAAGTTTCCGTGAATGTGATTGGCCGAGAGCGGTCACGTGAGCTGTGGACATTTCGGCATGTTCGCCCGGAAAATATTTCCGGTTGGAATGTTTTCCCGCAAAATGCTTCGAGACGGCCCCACGTCCGCCATTTTGTTTCTCGCTTCAAATGACACGGGGGTTTTGCAATCAAAATCGTCGAAATACCAGTCAATATTGTCAGCTTTTGTGATCATCAACAGCATGGGGTAACTGTTAACATTTTCCTGAACACAATAGCCCAAACTTGTCGCACGTTAGCTCACAATTTCAAAGAAATGAGCAAGCGAACGGCCCCGATGTGGGTCCAGTGTCGTGCGTTCATCTAGGTCCGCATCGACATTACATCAGGCGTGGTGCAGTGCAATGCGGATCATTTGAGTGATGATAAACGCCACGAGAACTTCTCTCTGATGACTTTCGGTACGATATAAAAAATGGTGCCCGTCGTGTCGGGCGGTAGAGCGAAATGTCACCCCTCGAAAGCAATGTTGCCCTCGGCAGGCGCCTCGGGCAACATGGCTTTCTCGGGGTGACATTTCGCTCTACCGCCCTCCACTCCGGGCACCATTTTTATAATGAACTTAATTTTCCTGTGGTTCCAAGTGAGGAAGAAAAGATCAGAGAGAGAGAAGAGTATCATGATCCTTATTAATAAAACTCCCCAAAGGATATAAATGTTGGTGGGGTACTAAGGTGCCTAAGTGGGGTACCTATCATAAGGTCATGGAAGCTGTCATGGTGTCACCATGCAAGATGGATGGCTCATTCATCCGAAGCTATAACAGCTATTATAATCGATGGGATGGATCAGCACAAAACCAACTTACCACACCTCGTCACTGAAGACAAGAACACAAAACCGCTACAGTGTCTCATTACCCATGTCACAGGTGAGGAGTTCTTGTGGGCCTATCAAAGAACAGAATAATCCCGAAGCTGAAGTTAAACATTTGGAAGAATACCAAAACTAATCTGTTGGCACTATTGAAAATAGTCCACAAATCAATGACATGAATGTATGTTAGTGCACTGAGTGTGATTTGATATTCAGGTTTCATAAATCTCCCACGCGACAAAATGCTATGCACTCATCTACAAAAGATATCTTTGGCGTCACAAGAGAAACTGCCATAAGAAAACCAAGACTGTTGGACGTGTACAAGTTCAGGCTTCGATGATGCTCCCAACCACTTCAGATGTCCCTGAATTGAAATATATCTTGAAAGTCATGCGAAATGATGAGGTTTCTCTTGCTGTTAAAACGGACCCTTCATGAAACTGGGCACAAGGCTGTAAAAGAAAGTTCCCCATGACAGCAATCAGCATGAGTATATTCGCAAGAAACTGAGAGAGATGGAACAACTTCGTCTAGAACTGAAGAAGCTGGGGAAGACCACAATGAAAGAGGCAGTGGATCCGCAAAACTTTCCACGAGGCGTTTGCGGGCGCGGATTAGGAGGCGTACACGGGTGCGAGTGAAACAGCTAAAGGGAAATACGTTGGATCGATTTTTTTCCACCTGCGCCCGCCTCCTAACCTGCGCCCACAAACGCCTCCTGGAAACGAGGTCTTAGTTTTGCTTGTCAGGCTAGGCCTACCCCTGGCTATTTTTGTTGGTCACCTCTTCATCTTTAAATGTGGCCTACGTTAATAATAACTTGATTATTTTCAGGATTGGCAAAGCAGTATTTGACGGACCAATGTGATGGCAGAGAGCCCATACCCCCTGAAAAACTCCTTATGATGTTTATACGGTATGTGGTTAATGAAGGAGAATCAATGAGAGAAGTTGGAGTTTGGTGTACCAAAATCAGGTCTCTGACAAATTGAAGTTGGTGTGCCGAGCAATCAATGCGAGTCTGATCAAAGGTTTGTATAGATCTGACAACTCAATGATGGTCATTTATTTGCCTATTAACAATACAGTGTGTATCAGAAAAAAGGAAACCGAGATTAATTTGTTAATTTCTTGGACATGGCTAAACATTGTGGAAATTGGCAACCACCATTTATTACCTAATGATGTCCTCTTTCTTATGACACCAAGAAATCCAATTTACTGTCACAGATGACTGAGCACGAAGCAGTTCAATCAATCATGTCAGAACTGGTCTTGCACCAGATTCACAGCACCCTGACTCCAACAATTTTCACATTAAAAAAAGGAAGAAAGACCAGTGAGTCATTTACAAAATTTTTATTCAGTGATTTAACATTTGGGTGCTTATTCCTGTCCAAATGCATCTGCTACTTGCTGGAAGCTTCCAGTCCTCAACCACTCTGTTACCACAAACAAACGCTGCTCAGTTGTAAGCTGCATCTTGCTGGTCTGAGAAAATGAACAACCTTTCCAACTTGTTAGAAGTGTGAAATGTGTAACATGCAGAGGATTACATAATTTGGAAGCCCAACAAAAACACTCCACTGGGCAGACAAGGTTCATTACCAAAACATCAATCTGGTGCAAGACCAGTTCTGACATTGTTGATTAAACTGCTTCGTGCTCAGTCATCTGTGACAGTAAATTGGATTTCTTGGTGTCATAAGAAAGAGGACATCATTAGGTAATACATGCTGGTTGCAAATTTCCAAAATGTTTAGCCATGTCCAAGAAATTAACAAATTAATCTCGGTTTCCCTTTTTCTGATACACACTGTATAGTATCAGAGTATCAAAGACAAAATGGAAAGATCATCTCTGAAGTCCCTTGTGCAATTCCCATGTGCTCTAATTCAATACTTTAGAACAACGCCGTAGGTGAGACATTCTTCGTCCGCCGGCAGGCCACTGGCATACAATGTAATAAATTTTTTAACCTATTTACTGCTTTGGTTTTTCAGTTAATACATTTGCCCAACTTATGCCTTATGCAGAGCAAGATGAAATCGCAAGAGAATTTCAGGCCGTGTATGATACTGAAGGGGTCATTGGACTCCTTGATGGAACACATATACCACTAACTGGAGCTGTAGGTTGTGATCAAAACTATTACAATCGTAGTAAATATCCTTCAATGCAATTGCAGGTAAGCACTACCTGCTCGTATGTTCGGCTAAATACAATCTAGTTCAAATGGTACTCGGACTTCATGCATCAGATACATGCACTTTATTAAAAGGAGTGTGTATCCCAAATATTATGGTATAGCAACCTGCATGGGCAATTCCTCATTACCAGAAATCAGGGGGAAAATAGCTCGTCCGAGGTCTCTACTGTTGGTAGGTCACGTGACTGAAAGAACCAATCAGATCTCAGCATTGGTTTAGACTGGTGCCCGGTCTATAATATAAAATATATAGACCGGTACTGCCTGCGAGTTTCTTGGTGTTGATTGGTCAACGTGAATCGGCTGGGCTATCATGGCAACAATTCGAAAACCCAACTTCTTGCCACAATCGGTTGGAAAATAGCTATTGCGTCATTCGCTATGGCACTTTTTAAGGCTTTTGCCTGCATTGGTTTCAAGAACCCATGCATAGCCTTTCGTCTGGCATTGATTATCGCTAAGACACGCTTTGTAGCAAAAGTGATAAAAGTGATATTTATTGTTTACAATGTAGATATTTACCACCCGCCGCCATGATTCCTCGTTGCAACTGGTATCCGATCCTTCATCATGTTGTTGTGCATGTTCTGAGTACAGTTATCACTGGGTATAGTACCACTCTTACTTACGTCACTTCAGTTGATCATGGGGGCACCAGGTATGGGTTACTGGTAGCCTATATTAGCTGTCACTCTGATATGTCTGAGCCAGTTGAGTTTGTTGTTGAGCGTAATTGAATTGAGATTTGAACTTTTCTCTCATTTCAGTGCCAGAAGCTCCAAGACACTGTCCTTCACCAACAGGTGTGGAAAAGAAAAAGCTGGTCATGACGGCACCAGGTATGGGTTGCAGTTGGGGTGTCGAGAAATATGATAAAAGAAATTGGACAACTTGTCTCTAGCCTTTACAGATCGGATTCCAAGAAAGGTGGCTAACATGCTAGTGGCTGTTCCATGGCCAAAGAAGGCAAACGAGGAAGCAGTGTTTGGCTTTTTACAGCGTTATTGCTAAAGTAAACGAGTGGGTGGATTCAGAAGTAGACCTATTCTCTGAATATTGCCAATCATTTTTTTTTGTACAGCAAAGATCAAATTTCCAATCATTTTGTTCCTTGATGACCATGCCTCACATATCAATTTAGAAAGTGCCAAGTTCTGTTGGGAAAAGGGTATTCCTTTATACTGCTTCCCCAGACATTGTTCTCATCTTGCAGCCTTGTGACTTCCCTTTTTAAACCATTGAACAAGCCCCGCCTCGTAATTTCAGACGAACTTTGACCTCTGTGACCTTGAAAAGTAGATCAAATAAAAAATTCGAGCATCATACTATGTTATGTTTCCTTCTTAGATATACCCATGATAAAAATTTCATGAAGTTTCGTTGCTAAGTTCAAGAGAAAAAAGCTGATTTTCTGATTTGGATTCGGCCCCTGGTTGCAAATTCAGTAGTTTGATTTCACGGAAATTTCATCAACAAGTCACTGCAGTCTAGAGGTACATACAATGTACATGCAAAATCTCAAAGAGATAGCTCAAATCATTATCAATATGGGAACGTTTAGCGCCGCAAAGCAGAGGCTCGAATGCCACCCTCTGCTATTTGTCGGTCAGGATGCGTGCCTGCAAGAAGAGAACTGTTGCTTACTTAGATAGCCTGAGCCAAGAAAAGAGGGATTAAGCATATCAACGTTTCTTTTCACATTTTGGCGGGCACTTGGATCGTGATGTGGACACAACAATTATTGACTTAAATCTGAAGTGACACTAGGATCTAACAAAGAGACTGCACTCGCAAAGATGCTGAAGGACAGTTTCTGGGAGCAACCCAATTTTATGGAATACGGGTGCAGCTGGATATCCCCATTAAAACAAGAAATTCCGTTATCGCAGAAATTTTCGGGAAGGGCACAGGATTATTTGTTGTGTGCGAAAATGAATGTGCCTTAACAATGTATTATAGCCTTAAATCTAAAAATCGGGGAAATTCCAGCGTTCAGCGACTATCTGTCCACCCTGATGCAGCGACTTGATCGTGATATTCCGGCCGCGAAGGCGTAGCCATAAAATCCCGGTAAATTGGACGAACAAGAATTGTGAATAAATGAACAACATCATCAAACTTAGGGCCTACCATCGTAACTACAAATTAGCCAAGTGGGTACGAAATGTTTAGGAGTACAAGTTTAGTGTGGGGCTCGTTATCGGAGGGGTTGAAAAGATCATCGATATCGAAGTTCATCAAGTTCACTCAGCCTGTCAACGAAACCACAATTACATCGACGGATGGACGACTTCATATCCCCAAAACACCAACGACAACGCACAAACCTGGACAACGAAAACAATGTCGTACGGACATGTCGGAGAGAGCAACAATGACCGCGAAACGCCCACGACAGCATAGCATGTACCGTTACCATGGTTACGGAGGTGGATGCAGTGGTGAGGGTGGGAATGACATTTTCGGACATTTCGGGCGATTACATGGAAAAAGTGCCAAGAACCATAGAAGATTCCAGAAAATATGATAATTGGGATGCTGCGGAAAGGGATACGCCCATCACCCTCGCCGAAATACAGGCCCTTCCAAGTGACCACCTGGGACGCAATTCAAAAACTGTACGAGCTATGCACTGCGTGCAAGCCATCTTCAAGGCCCAGCACCCAGGACATCTTGAGGATGGTGAAGCCAAGAGAAGATATTATCACCAGAAGGTAAGACCCCTGGTCTAGTCATCTTTACGGATTTAATACTCCAGTCACTATTTTCATGTTTTGTTGTTACCCCCGAATCCACGCCTGGGTACAGAAGGACTATATCATGAACTATAATAATGGAAAAGACAAGAACAGTAACTGTACAATGAGTGTCACAACGTCAACGATGTTTGTCTAGGCCTAGTTGTTCACTCACCTCGACACTCATATCTGTCATATTATGATGCTCTTCATACAACAAAAGGAATCACTAAATAACATCAGTATTGTGTGTGTGGTTTCCCCCTTGGGTCCAACACGGCCTCGTAGCATCAGGTTCGCGGCAGTAGTAGGAGGAAGAATACAGGAACACAAGAGACGGAGGTTCATCAAAATCGAGCACGTGTATTCTCCGAAGTTCTCACATCTACAATAGGTGGCAGCACCTTACGGCGCTGTTTTATTTGGCGGTAAAACCGCCGCATCGCTGGGATGATACATCATCCCCCCCTTCTAAAAGACAGCTCGTCCTCGTGCTAACACACACAAAAAGAAACCACTTGGTTTTACATACGGTAAAAAACAAAAAAAAAAACACTACATGTAACTACACGTATTCCTATTCAAGGAACAGTACTCTTAGAAATGCAAATTTTTCAACTGGTATTAAGTAATACAATGGAAAAATACTGTCCATACCACAAATAATAATCGAAGTGACAACGAGCAACAATCCCGTCAATCACAAAGTCCGCACTTAACGAGGACGGCAGGTAACAATCCTGTCAATCCGAAAGTCTCTAGGTAAAATACCCCTGGGGTTACAAAATCACATCCACAATGTAATACAAACGAAGTTACAAGTCAAACTAATTAAAAATTCAACAGTGGCACCCGAAGAAAAAATGAGGGCAAACACATACCAGTACATAGTAAGACTTACTATGTACAAACTATAAGCAAGCAATAGTATACAAGGGACACCAAAGGTACAGAGTGTAAGTATAAAACTCATAATGTTGCATCCAAAATGCACTTAACCTCACATAATCCTCTCTTATTCATCAAACACCTTTACCGCCTCAATTAGGTAACAAGGAACCATATCACATAGCATTACTACAAGTACCGTTTATGGTGGTGCGAAATACAAATAAGTGTGTCGCCCAATTTGACTTTAAAGTATTTTATCACATTCAATGAACTCACGTCCAAGCATACTCGCGGTTGACGGCCGCACAATCACCGAGAACATGCATATACAAATACACTAAGTCAATACTGAGAAACACCAACAAAACTGCAATTAAGCATTGCTCAAATTATCCAATACATTTCCATACTGCCCAACGCAGAATTAAAAAAAAAAATGTTGATTTCCACTATGCACTGATATTCCACCTCCAGTGACCACCTCATGAGCCTCAGCAGTAGAGACCAAACGCCTCATCGACGTCGCCTGATGAAGCCATATCGCTCGCTTGATGAGGCGACCATCGCATACGTCAATATTCCCGCGCAACCAGAACAAAGTGGCCGCGGCCGAAACAAAATGCGATATGACTAAAAGTAAGTGTTTTTACCATACTTTAATGTCACCGTCCAATTCTCTTATCTGCCGTGTAACTACGACGTAATCAAGTACTCTGTGAGCAGCCAAGCATTCAATTTTAATTCCAAAACTATTGCTTTTTTCAGGGTAGAATTTGCAAACCTCACCGACCGGCCATTGATGCATGACGCCATTGTTCCAACATCAGGTATGCGCAGTATGACGATTTGGTGTTCAGTGCGCAAGGGGGCCATCTCAGAGGTTGTGGAGGTCAGGTTTGGGGCAGGCAAAGTCTATGAGAGCCAAGCCTTTTTGCCCATGCCATTTAATCCTGAATTGAAATGCAGAAAGAAAGAGATCACATGCTTTGATTTTAATATTTATTAATTAATCAATCAGAGAATAACATTAACAATATAATACACATGTATGAACATGATAAGATAATGACATGCAACGACTGATTATCATGGTTATGTTTAATCATATTGTAAAATTACATACAATGCCCACATCCCCAAAAAATGACGTGCATGCCTGGACGGATAGGCATAACCATGATAACTTCTCTCTCCCCCCCCCAAAGACATGCAAAAGGACAGATAGGTTTATACATACAATGCCCCAAGGACGGATTGGATGATTGTAACCATGGTAACTGTATATAATGTGTT
>NMRB01003037.1:45086-79073 GCA_002633025.1 Notospermus geniculatus
ATTGCATTTGCTCTGACTCAGTCCAAACGATTCAGTGACAGCAGGCCTACAACATCACATGCAACAGCAGTACCGGTATTTCAGCTGCCTTGGCCTAGATAGATCATGCGAGATTCCAGTTGCACACGTAAAGATGAGCATTGCAAGTATCTCTGCACAAAACCTGAAAACCATGTGATCCACTGTGCAAGAAGGCTGTTCTTTCAATTCCCTGCCTGTGAAGCACAAATCTACACGAAGTACTGTGATGTCATCAAATCAGCAGCATAAAAAGGTGACATCATCAATGATATTCACTGAGCATGCTCATGTGCTGGGGGGAAATTCAAAAACCCATGTTTTTGATTTATGCAGATTACACCCCCTGGTGGACAAATTTCGAACAATTTGCCCCTACAGGAGGTGAGGAATAAAATAAGCAATACAATATGTCAGTTACAGTTTGATCTATTTTCTCTGGACTGAGTAATGGGGATATTTCATTTTATGGAATATGCCCCCTGAAGAGCAGAATGTAGGTCAAATCGCGGAAATTTTCGGTTCTGTTTCGAGCCCTCCCTAGGACCAAACACTCCACCCACTTTCAGGGCCCTGGGCCCTGCGGTTGCAAAACGTGCCAGTTTCACGGACTACAGACAGACAGACGGACAGACAGACGGACGCCACTCAGTATACATATGAATAGCTCCGCTGACCTTTGGTCTGCTGAGCTAAAAAGGACTTAATCAGTTTGTTCACTTCTTCGTGAACGAAGTCCGCCCCTTGTCCCGCATTGACCTCTCCACTTACAGAGAAGGCTTCGGTTGCCTTGATGTGATGGAGCAGCTCAGGGGGGATATTGAGCCCTGTCCAACATGTCTCTTACATGCAGTTCTCGATAGGTTTGATGCCGCCTGCAGAAGAAAAGGGTAGCAAACACCACACGAGCTGCCATCATCCTTTCATGGTGAGTTCAGGAGGGCTTTGTCTACCTGGAAGGGCGAAGTTTGCAAATGTGCTATGTGCAAACAAATATTTCCCTATTTTACAAACATCTTGTGAGGTCTTCCATATGTTTTTTAATTTAAATGATTTTTATTTCTCTTCTTATTTTTATACATATGTTTGTCGGTGGAAAAGCTTCGGCTTATGTATCCTGTTCATATTTCCGATGTAAAATAAAGTTTACTTTACTTTTTTTTTACTTTTCGACGCATGACAAGGCGTATATTCCTGAGTCGCTGCATGGTGTTCACAAAGGATGGGAAAACAAATCGCCTTCAAAGCTTATTATCTGACAAAATGAACAAGTACAGTTTCTCTGCTGATTTCATGAACTTCTTTAATCACCTTGGTGTGTGTGTTTCATACACTACTTACAGGAGATTTGAGGAAAATGTCAGTCAAAAAGTAGGCAAAGATGGCACTGCACGATTCTTAGACACTGGAACTTTCACAGTTTGCACCATTGGCAACAACGACAAAGTAATGCCTCGTGCTGCGATCACGAGCACAGACTCCAAACGACCAGCAATGCATGCCACTGGTATGATGTCAGAAACGTCTCAGCACAAACAACTTCGTAAAAAATGAACTGTTTCGCAATGAGGAGCAGTAGTCTGGATGTTACCAGGTTGTAAATATGTTCGGGTTGTGGTCAGCCAATTCGTTTAACCATAAATGTTTTACCTTTTCTGTCTTCAGCCAATTCATTTTGACTTGTTTAACCATAAATGTTCTATCTTGTCTCTTCAGCAGTTTCGCCACTGTTGCTGGGTTAGTTTGGATCTTTGGCCGAATTTTAGGCATTTAACTACCGGTATCTTGTGTATATATATTTTGCGTGGAGTTTTCCACTTTTGCCTCAGTCAATCTCTTTTCCAGGAGACAATGACGTCATTCCCGTTCACGTTTGTCGTTCGCGTTCAAGATCTTAACCTCTCTAATACCTCATAACCATACGTCGTTATCTGGAAGAATTCATCATTCATCAACTACATCGTCGATGGAGATGCGTCGGTGAGGCTCATCATCTACACCAACCCTTGCGAGGACAGATAGGACCAAGGCAAGAGTGATTAATGTTTGGACTTTTAAGTGTGAACTTTGGACTGATTCTCTGGTCGGTAATGCATGTTTAACACCCTGTCTTTCTTTTCAGCAGACGTCATATTTTGAGAATTTGAGTCTCGCTCTGCTATACGTTGATAATTCTACTCTAGATTTTGCTCTCCATGGTGGGTGATTGACTGATAGTGATTCGTAGGTTATAGGTTTACTACTCAGACTACCCAGACCCAGAGGCGAAATGGCTGAGGCAAAACTACGTGCGGAAATAGATCGGCTCCAAAGTGAATTGAAAGCGGCAAAGGAGAGTGAAGATGCAGTAATTACCCACAACAGAGATCTTAAAAAGGCAACCCAAGACCTCCAAGGTAAGGGGAGGGACCTGGAAGCATCCAAGTCCGACCCCTACAGGTTGGAATATCTATCTCGAGACTGTAAAGTCGAAAAACTGAGGGGTTCTCCTAAGTACTAAAGATCCTGAAGTAGAGGAATGGATCAGAGATGCACAGAGCGCTGTAGAGTGCCGACACTTAAAAGATAAGGATGCTGTACAGTATGTGATAGATCACCTCGCAGGTGACGCCCGTACAGAAATAGATAGTCGCGATAAAATCAAATCTATTGCTGACATATTCAGAATTTTGAGGTCCGTTTTTGATGCTGATCCTGTTTTAAGACCCTTCATCCAAGACCTGACGGTTTTGGAGACAACTGACGTTGAAGTAGAGGTTTGTGGGAAAGTTGGCAATTTTGGGGGGACAGTCAGTTCTATATCAGGACAATATATATCAAGGACAATAACTTGTTGTAAATGGGGTCAAAATGTCATTGTGACGGGGTCTCGAATTTCTTTAATTGGAGATAATTATTGTCTGTTTCTTAGCTTACTTTTTGTAATTACTATGATAATTGAACTGTTACTTGTGATGGCCAGGTCAGTACAACCAACTCTATCTACTAATGTGTCTCCATTGGTATATGAATGAATACCGGTACGTATATTTGTGTGTTATATTGCCTACCGGTACATGATCAACTCTAATGGCTCAGTGCTCAGCTTTTAGGCTGTGAATTGTAGGCCGAATTGGTCGTCTTCGTTTGTGTCTTCGTGCTTGTAGGCTTACGTGTATAATGAAGTATATTCTATTCTAGGCCTAGGCCTACCTGCTACCATGTCTACATTTAATAAGAAGAGTAATTATTGACAAGGGCGTCAAATTTTCCTTAAGAAGGGGGTAATGTGACGGATTGGCTTTACGAGTTACTACTGGTCATCTAGAATCATGCGGATGTTCATTTCTACACCTGTTTCGCCAGATTTATTGCTAGTTTTTCTCGATTTGTTTCGGCTGCTAAAGTCGGCGCCATTTGTGTTTGTGTGTCGGACAGGTAATCATTCGGAATGAAACTTGGGGTGGCCCACACGCTTGGGGTGGCTCTTGGGATGGCCCACACGCTAGCGGTCTCTATTGGCCTTAGTGTGGGTCACCTCGACCATTTATTTTGTTACTCTGCACCTCTGTGTTTATGTATTCGTTATTTTGGTCAAATAAATTCAATCAATCAATCAATCAACTTTCAGCGTGTTTATAGTCCGGCGCAGCCTTCGCGCGACCCAATGGAATGCAGAAATACGAAATCTGACAACTGCCGGCGGCTACCTAGTTACGCCATCTGGCCCCTGCGTTACCAACGACGATCGCCTGCACATGACTGGGCACTATATCATGTATGTTACAATCTATTCGCAATTCATACATTCTACCGCCATTCTACAGCGTTTACACACTAGTAAAGAACTCCTGAGAGATATGCCGCCTGTAATTTTCGTTTTTGCGTGAAAAGTGGAGCAGAGTATAATTTGATCACGCTTTACATTGTTTCTTCCGTGGTGAATTAATTCTGGCGTTCGCTTTGTGCATCGTGTTTTTACACGCATTTGACGAAATACCTGTAGATGTGTGCCTATTGTTCAATCCTTTCTCGGTTATTAGGTATTATAATTCACCAAAATCATCGACCCCAAAGCCAGGTACCTCTGCCACTCCAAAGCAGACCACACCAACCACTGCGATTACTGCTGCCTGTCTTGAGGAACTTGATGACATGACCCTCAGTCAGATCCTGGATGCATCTGTCTCAAAGGACGACGCCCCTGTCTCCAAGCAAGACGAGGAGATAACAGAGGAGAAGGCCCTGAAAGAAGTGTCGAGTTCTGACAACAATGACAAAAGACTTTGTCTCCACTGATATTAGGTGCGCACGGACTACTCTAAACTTTCTGAAAACCTTTAAAAAACGGGTGCAAAACTTGGAAATTCAACTGCTGACTTATTCACGATTCATACATGTACAGTAAAAATAATTCCATATTTTTTTCATTTTTATCAGTCAGAAACTTTCCGACTCTAACTCAATTCTTCCCCCAACAATATTTTCTTTACAAGGGCCGAGTTATGCTCGGGGTGTTATCCACTTCACAAGATAAAACATGCCATTTCATTTCCAAGTGCCCTCTGAAGGCGCAGTAAAGTATTCTTAGTGACACCACAGCAGTTACTAATCGCCCTGTTCTATACCAACAACCTTTCAGATTGACTAACAGAGATGCAACAGCATGCCAGGACGTAAAAGATCATAATCCCTTGATGGACGCGCAGCCTGCAAAAGACGCCAGCAGTATGCATGGTATGTGCAGCAACAACGTCAAGCGCAACAACCTTCCAGATTGACTAATAGAGATGCAGTAACATGCCAAGACGTAAAAGGTCATCATCCCTTCATGGACGTGCAGCCTGCAAAATATACCAGCAGTATATGCAGCAAGAACGTCAAGCGCAACAGACCGCACGTGCGAACACTAACCACGCTCACCTGTCGTGCAACAGACCAGAGCAGCAAATGCAAACCAAACCCACATCATTGAAAAATTCGCACTTGGCCCAATGGATTCAATATGTCAGTTCTGTGGTGCTGCGTTTTAAGAACGAAACGTCAAATTGTTGTCATAATGGCTAGATTCAGATCCCTCCAATACCCAAATATCCACCACAACTGCAACAACTATTCACATCCAATGCAGCTATATGTCACAGAACTTTATTGAAAACATACGCCAGTACAATAGTTTCCTAGCTCCCATCATTTGGTGAAAATGTTATTCGCCTCTCACATGTCTCAGGGCGGGGCCCTTACACTTTTCGAATCCATATCCATGGTCAGATATACCATTGTGCTGGAACCCTTCACCCTCCAGATAATACACTTCCTTCATACTGCCAACTCTACATTCTTGAGGCAGGCCAGGCCATTCAAACAGGATTGCAGCATCCTGAGAACCAGAACTGTCGCGAAGACGTCACGACATTGCTTACAAACACCCTGAATGACATCAATCCTACGCAGCAGCGTACAGAAAGATGTTTGAGGTTGAACAACAGCAAATACGTTTAGCAGCAGAAAATAACACTCCTGCACCAACTGTCTCAATGAAGATCATGCGAGGACCAGATCAGAGGCGATATAAAAATCCAACTCATGCTGATGAAGTAGCTGCAATGTTTTGTTTCCCCTGATGGTGCACCACCAGCAGAACGTGATGTCCTGCTCCATCCTAAAGGCCAACAGCCACAGAAGATATCATTCCTCTCTTCAAATATTGATCCAATGGTTTATCCAATTCTTTTCCCAATTCTTTTCCCTTTTCCCCTAGGCTGGCAATACGGAATGCAACATAACGCTGAGAGAGCTACTCTCAACAGACATAAGGTATCCTGCCTGCAGTTCTATGCCTACCGTCTCGCAGTAAGAACAGGATTCAACCCTATATTCTATGGGGGTCAACTTTTCCAAGAGTATGTGGTGGATTCATATGTACGAACCGTATCAACACGACTCAATCTGATACGTCAGAACCAACACAACCTCAGAATTTGAGCCGGATGATCGCTTTGAAAGAATGCACTGGCTAGAGAAACTGCAGTTTCATTTCCTATTGATTTGATAAGGTCAAGTATCCTCTGTGGGGGGGGGGGGTCTGAGGAACACGAACTTGGTTTGGAAGATGGAACAAAGGAAAACAACCAAAGACTGCTCTCACTGTCGGAGAAATTGAAAAGATGGTGACTTTCATTCATAACTATGTGGAGGAAAATGCTGTCCTCCTTACTGGTAGGATCCCCGGTTATAAGAGGGAAGACCTGAGACCGTTGCCATGTTATGTCTGCAAGGTTGGTGTACACAGGCTTTACACCTGGCCCTTGCAAATCAGAGGAGTCACGGGCTGTGGGTGAGCGGAGTTTTTAACACTACGTTCCAAACATATTGCCCATGAAACCTATATCTGATTTGTGCTGGACCTGTATAAACTGGTGTTGCATAAACTGCGTGCATATGATGAACCATGGTCCTGGACTACTGCGTGTCAACATGAGTTTGAACACATAAAGTCTCTGCTTGCATCCGGATCCGTTCTTGCGTTTCTAAACTTGGCTGAACTGATGTCGTGAGTGGCGTTGGGATCGGCGCTGTATTGATGCAGAGAAATCGGCCAACCGCGTTTGCCAGCAGAGTATTGTCTCCAACAGAACAGAACTACACGACGACAGGCACTGGAAAATGGCGTCCATTTTTGAAAGGCAAAGGACTGAAGTGATTACCGACCACCAGGCATCGACCTGGCTGTGGAACTAAGACTAAACAGTTTTCTTATAAAATGGGAAAAGTAGGAGGCAATTTTTCACAATTCGCAAGGCCGTGATGACTTATAAGAGTGGTCAACATACCAGAAGGTGACGCTATGGGTGTGCTGCTGACGGGATATATCATCTGGTCAATCAAGGTTGCTCAAGCTGTCATTTGAGAAAGAATTGACACGCCTGAGAAAGGATGTACTGTCTGCAGCGTCAAGTACGTTGCCACGGAAGGCAGTCGTGTTTTTTTTGAATTCTTCAATGCGGACCCTGTTTTCATCAGCACGCTGTCTTCCATATTGCAAGATATGATGCACACAAAATCTTTTATAACTAGGTTGGCTTCAATGTGATGTGAAATCATCATTGTCGTAATCACTTTATTCCTTTCTATTCGCAACTTGGCAGCAAGTCCTGCAAGGTCTTAAAAAGACGACTTTTTCACTTCCTTGAAAATGGAAGCGCCAAATTTTAAGAAACACTTTCACGCACAAGACCGTGATATCACGGTATCAGTTGGGTGGCCGACACCACCACATTTGAATAAATAAGCCAAGGTCTGGTTCAACAGGAGTGGTGATGTTTGAAGGATTGAGAAGGATGGGGTGGATGCCCAGGGACCGGAAGAGGGAGGAAATGCAGTTGATCCACAAGGGGGAGCTGCCTGGCGATTGATTACAGGGGGTGGCCATCACCAGTAACGTGAGCAAGGTATTCACAGGGGTGCTGCTTGAGCGTCTCCGAAGAGTGGCAGGAGAGAGGAATATATTCGGGGAGTGGCAGTCGGGTTTCAGGAGGGGGCGGCCGGCGGTGGATAATCTCTGGGTTCTCTGAACTCTAATGGAACGAGCTCAGCAGATGGACACGGAGCTGTTAGTAGTATTCGTGGACTTTAGAAAGGGATTCGACAGTGTGGCGAGGAATAAGTTGTGGGGGATACTCAAGGAAAAGGGATTCCGGGGAAGACGCTGGATCTGCTGCGGGAGCTGTACAGGGGCCACCAGCGACGAGTGCGTGTCAAGCGAGGCGTGACAGAATGGGTGGAGTGCGGGAGGGGCCTCAGACAGGGGTGTGTGCTATCTCCCCTGCTGTTCGCAATTTTCATCGCGGATCTGGGGGTGCAGCTGGAAGCACTGGAAGAGGGGGCAAAATAAAAAACGCAAGTTGGACGAGCCTGACGAGGAGCTGTGCAGTAAAGATCGGTGGAAGAGGAGACGGCATTCTTTGGAACGGTCGTGTGCGGTGAGCGATCGGGCTGTACCAGCAGTTCCACTCGAGTGGGCAGTCCTCTAATGCCCCAATCACACTGAGCTAGTTCTCAGTTCTTGAAAATTTTGCCGAATGGGCTCAACTATGTGCAAACGGAGTGGACGCAGTCGTGGCAACTTTTTACAGTCTTTTTACGAACTTAATGGACGGGAAGGGTGCTCCACAACATCGAGGCATTATTTGGCCAAGGGTTACACGTGGGGTGTTTCAAATAGTTGTAAATACATATGCTGACACTGTTAATAACTACTCTTTCCACCTTGATCTTCATTTTTAGTCCATATGCGCTATTTACACTAGACCTATGTGCCTTCTAATGTCGGTGTAATAGCTTTATCAGCTAATGTTGTTCTTTATCTAGTCCGACAATATATAAACAAATCTGTATTCTGTATTCTGTATATATTAAAGCTGTAAATAATTAATAACGTCCTCTGTACAGAGTAAATAATCATTTCGTAATTTTACGTACGTTGTTTCTCTTTTTATTCCCACTTTATTACGCATTACATTCCCATCATATGATATTGAGAGGAATACAGAGTTATATCACTCACCAGTTTGCAGCCCACGTTAGAGCCCAAACTGTCGAATGGAGTTCGCTGCAACTCCCACACGACATTTACTAATATAGCCACGGTAAAGGAGCCCATGATGCTTTCCATTGATTTTCGGGAGGTTTTGCCCTTTGTCGTCGTACGTAGACTACGTAGGACGACAATGGGCAAAACCTCCCGAAAATCAAAGGAAAGCATCATGGGCTCCTTTACCGTGGCTATATTAGTAAATGTCGTGTGGGAGTTGCAGCGAACTCCATTCGACAGTTTGGGCTCTAACGTGGGCTGCAAACTGGTGAGTGATATAACTCTGTCGTAGTACAGGTTGAGAAATTATAAATGTTACTGTGATAGGAGCTTTGCCTTGCGACCGAGTAGATCTACATGTATTTGTAGCATGAATAAAGGCCTTGGATTGTAATTCAACTAACAACATGCCTAATTAGCCTTCCACCCATAGTTCATGGTTCAGTGATTGCGTGGGTAATTAGCGCATATTTTCTGGCCAGGCTTGGGTTTTACGGAAATTCATAAATCCGCATTGCGTATTTTTAATCATCCCAAGTTGGACAGTGCGGATTTCCAATAATACGCTTTGCGGATTTTTGATTTTTCATGCTGTGATGGCTTCAGAAAGGAGTGACTGTCCACGAGTTCTTCAAACCTTTTAAAGGCAGTTTTAAGGGCAAATACTATGACTGTGACTCTCCTCCGCCATCTTATTTCCCAAACACCCCGCTGTGTGCTCAATATGCAAAGATTATCTCTTTTGCCCTGGAGGTGAGGATGAGGAATGGTTCAGTGTCTATTTGGGGCAAGGTAGGGGAATGCGTGCCACCAAGGGTGGTAATGCCCCTGGTGGTGGAACCGGTGAAGCCCCGTGTATCTCTTGACGAGCGTTACCTCAACCTCTGGATCAGGGATCTACCGTTCCGTTCTCTCTAGAAACACTACGGGACATACCACGGTTAATACAGAAAGGGGACTTGCTGTTTACAACTGATGAAAAATCTGGGTATGACCATGTATTACTTGATGAGGAGTCGCAGACATATTTTGGCTTGGAATGGGCAGGTTACTTCTTAGTTTACTGAACTCTCCCCTTTGGTTGGAAGGCGTCGCCATATATAGCAAGCCGTTTGTACATTTATTAGAGAAAGCAGGTATTTCTAAGAAAAACTTGGTATTTCGATCGAAAAATCATGTATTACGCCCAAAAACATGGTTTTACGTTGAGTTACTTGGTATTTCGACAGAAAAGCCTTGTTTTTCGCGTAAAACATGGTATTTCGATGAAAAAGTAGGTAATTCAGGAGAGAAACAAGGTTTTACGGCCGTATCTTGATAAAACCTGGCAATTCTACCGAAAAACATGGTTTTTCGCGAATTACGTAGTTTTAAGCAAGAAAGTTGGAGAAAAACAAGGTATTTCGAGAGAAACTTGGTTTTTCGAGAATTACCAGGTAATTCGACTTTCGCTGGGTTTCCCCAGTCGACCTCGTTCCCTGGTGCGGCAGGTTGGGAAACCACCTGAGGCCGGAGTGACAGAAATTGAGCTCAGCAACTTCATAGGGCCCTTTTCTGTTGTATTTGACGAGGTCAACCGCTACTGTAATAGGCGTACATAAACATGACAAAGCTAGGTATTCTGTCATCTGAGATAATACATGATTGTGCACGAGAACAAAAACGGTCTGCTATAGCTCACAGGCCTAGGCCTGGACCTACATACATGTAGATAGATAAGCAAACATACCTTTCAAGGATGCTGCTGCAACGACTCGTTCTTGATTGAATGTAGGTCTTTGGCCAGTCAATGCTATTAAACAAAAGATGCGTGTTTGGATGCCTTGGACCTCTCCTTTGACAGAATAAGCAGCCACCTGACAATAGGGGACACCCGGTAGGCCTAGGGGACATTCATGAATAAAAATAGGGTATTATATAAATGTCCCCCCCCCCCCATCATTCACTTTCATGTTTCTGGTAGGCCTAGGGGAGCGACTTGACTATCCCCCACAAAAGTAGTTCTTCTTTTTGAATTTTAACATTGTATTAATGCGCGTTTAATAAATTATAAATTATAATTTATGAATTGTAAATTATAAATGTAATTTAAGTCAAATCCAGGTAGACAGGTTGACAGGNTTTTTGGGACTAATTCACAGGCTTGGCGAGAAAACTATCTCGGGGAGATCGGCCTTAAGCGACACACAGAAGAGAAGATGGTTAATGACCAGGGAACCACAGAGTTCATTATTCAAAGGGAAAAGCGAACACAGCCATGCAGTGTTTCAACTTCTGTATGTCCCATTGCCGCTGATGAGCCAGTACCAGTAGCTCAACTCTGCATGTTTCCTTAGGCATGTTAGGAAAACAGAGCATGGTCACACCCTCAAAGACATCTCCGAGTGACTGTAATTTTATCTCAGTTGGCACATCCACTCCCTAGATAAACAGCAGTGTTTCGGGTACTGACTTACTTAAACATATGGAGACACTTGCTCAGCCTATTTTGGAATATCCAGACTTGGCTGTGGACTTGGGCAGGGAGGCTTCAGTTGAACCTGTTATCCAGCTTCCCGTTGTTCATGATAAAATGCCTTCACCACCAGGTGCAGATTGTCAAAGCAAAAGAGACTGCTGTGATCAACACAGGTCAGAGTACAAAGGAGTCAACACGTCGTAAACTACAGATGGCTGTTTGCTCATCAGCCATATGTAGCCATGTGTAGCATCTGTATGGATGGCCTTACGATGTACGGCTGGCTGCTCACAACAGTTATGGTGCTGGATGAATTTTTAGAGGGTATTCCTGTTGCATGGCTAATATCCAACAGGATCACTACAAAATGGCATGGTCTGTTCATCAAGCTAATAGCATCTGATGCGGCAAAGAATTTATACCTCATCCATACCAGTACACTCTGTCCACACATAAGAAAAACGCATCTTTTTAAAAAAGCACTCGAATGTTAAATTTTTATCACACTTCTTATCTCAATGTTTTACTCAACTCTTACTCAAACATGTCAAATGTTTTAGAAAACCTTCACTGCACAGGAAAAACAGAACATGTCCACTTTGCTTCAAGGAAGTCAATTTTGGGTACATACAAATTGCAAGTTCTATAATTTCGAGAGCAATTGTTCCTCCTGCTTATTTGTCGTAATGACTGCCAATATCAAGGAGAATAGCGGGATTTTCTAACACACATTTGTTTCCAGGATTATGATTTTGGTGATCAGGCCACTGTGAAAGCTGCTGAAACGGACATCCCTAGAGCTGAAGCTAAGGTAATTGATGATGACGGAGAAAATGTGGAGTTCCCCAACAATGTGGATCATCAACTAGACGTGATCTTGATCTTGCGATGGTGGTCGGAAGTGATAGGACCGATAAAGACTATGGTCGTGCGTCATGAACTGGTCCTCTAAAAAGGGGAGGCGTTACAAAAATTTTCGAATCATGAATTTCAATTGCATTTATTCACAAATCATTCCATTCAAACATAAACAAAATGAAGTTAAAATGAAGTTATTTTTCTCCTCTTTTCGGAACTGCAATCAGATTCCCAAAGGGCAGTGAGGTTCTCACGGGTCAGTTCTACCAATATCAAAGGTCCTCAAGGGACAAGTGCATGTATAAAAAAGAGAAAAAACAGGCTATTGTTCACAAGAACATTGTGCTCTATGTCGGGGTTGAAGTCTCTGAGAATGAGAAGGACCCTCCCCTCTTTGACCTCCTGATGACTGATCATGAGGACATTTTGTGCACAGTATCCGTGAGAATGTAGTTTTTAAATGTTTTCTGGTTCTGAAATTGATGTTCACAAGTTTTTAATTGGTTCTCTATAGCTTTTGATGGTTGAATGAAGAGAGGTTCACTGTTCTCTCTGAAAATCTGAAATTTCCGCTTCTGAAAAGTGTATATTTTTCAGGCTAGTAGTTTACATATTCCAATTTTATGGCCCCAGTAACTGTTAGGTTTTCTGAATAGATATACTTCTGGGCTGTAGTTTGCAACAAACCAGATTGAAAATGGTTGAGTATCAAAAAAGTTATGGCCAATTTACCAGAAACAGACGGTTTGGAGAAAATAGGGAAAAACGCATGGAAATTTAATTCATTTCCTTTAAAAATAAGGCCTAAAATGGCCGATATCTTCAAAACTAAGCCAGATATGAAAGTTTTAGTTATGTTTTTATGTAGAGTTTGATGTTGGAAATAAAATATAAAAAAACACCAAAATTGTTGATTTTTGACATGTTACGCAAAATGGACCAGTTCATGACGCATGACCCTCTCGTGATGAAGAACCACTAGTAGTGAGACAGTCTGCGGGAGGGAAGACTGACCACAGTGGTGATGACGTAGCATTGGTGGAGAGGTGGAGCTCGCGAAGAAACAGACAGTGCTGATGAGGTACCACTGGTTGAAAGACTGCGGGAGAAGAGGCTAACCACAGCGGTGATGATATCCGAGTGGTAGAGAGTTGGAGCTCGGGCGAAGAAATAGACAGTGCTGACGAGGTACCACTGGTTGAAAGACTGCGGGAGAGGAGACTGACCACAGCGGTGATGACATCGCAGTGGTAGAGAGGTGGAGCTCATGGGAAGAAACATACAGTCCTGGAGGTACCACTGGTTGTGATACAGACTGCGGGAGAAGAGACTGACCACAGCGATGATGATACCCCAGTGGTAGAGAGGTGGAGCCCAGGCGAAGAAACAAACAGTGCTGATGAGGTACCACTGGTCACCAGACATGCCAGACATGCCAGATGCTACGGCACTAATAATCACCCACTTTCTTCAGCTTCAACAAATATTGTCATTCAAACAACTCCAAGTAAACTGTTTGAAGCGGCCAACAATAATATTTTGGATAAAAAAGCATCAGAGCCATTAAATAAAGTCGAAGTATAGGAAAGGCCTTTCCATTCTTACTCCCCAAATCTTCGAAAATGTTTTGTAGAAGACGAATTTGTAGAAAACGAGGTGCAGCACAACCATGTATTTAGAAGACCAGGAACGTCTCCAGCAAACGAGAGGAAAGAAAACCAACTGCAGAAAGACCAACAGCATTGTTTCTCCCATGTTATTTCCAACATAAATTGACCAAGTTCGTCCCGCTTCCACTCCACCTGTGTCTTGGTGTAATTCAATATACATGTACATGTATATACAAAATCATGGAAGAGGTAACTGTGGAGTGTGATCGGGAAAACTTGATCAATTTTAACCCAGAACTTGAGGCACACAAGAAAGCAGCCAGTGATCAACTTTCCATCAACAAGGAAATTGAGAGGTCGCTGAAAGACCAATTAGATGGCCAGAATATTATCTTGAAGGCCATGGCATGCATGGAGCCCTCCTCAAAAATGCATATGGAGAATGATCATTGTGCTGCTCCACTGTGCATCATCAACTCTGATGATGCTGATGGCACAGACACAGCTGACTGGTCTGGTGTAATTCATGCCAAAAGTGGTTTCATCAACCTTGTCTTGAAGTACATGATTACCTTTCTGAAAGTCATTCAGTTGATGACATGAATCTAGAGGAGAAGGAAGGAAGCATGGTTGGTGATGATGGCGAAGACCTTTCTGATTTATCTTCTGGATCATTTTCAGATGATGATCCTGTGATTTCTGGCCTTGAACCATTATCAGGTGAATTTGATATTGATGATGACTGGGGTTTGATAAGCATATTCAAGAAGACGAGATCAGTACTGAGAAAGACGTGAATGATGAGACCGTTATATATGAGGTACCACCACCACCACCTCCTATAATGGAGACAGAAAGTACAAAGCAACCAGCAGAAAATCTTGTTGACAATGTTACTGAAGTCGCTGTGGATGAAGATTCAACCATATTCCTAAACAAGACATTCAAGGCTCCCCCTTTGCTGACTAGCCACCCACTACCAGAAAATGGCCATGATGATGACATTAGAAAGCTGAGGCAAATACTCGATGACTTGATCATTAAACTTGGTATACGTGCTAGTCCAGATGGTACTGAACGCATACTGTATGCAGAAGAGTATAAAATTGCCAAGAACATATTTTTACTCAAAGAAAGTGTCCCTAAATATGGTGTGATGTTGTGTGAATTCCCCTATTACATCTGAGAAAATCCAACATCACAAATCTAATATCAACCTGAAGGATTGTGGAATTCTTCATTTGTTGAAATTTATGAAGGAGAATGACTGGACCAAGCTGTTGTTAGTCGCAAACATTGAGACAGCCACAAGATACATCAAAAGGCATTCTACATCTTGCTTCATCTTGCTTTTCTGGTCAAATTCATCCGCAGTCTCAGCTCCTCAGAATCAGCAGAGATTCGGAAGGATCTTTTAACAGGTTCTGTTTTGTATCTTCACGTACGTTGGGGCGTGGTCTTTGAACATTACCTTGCTGAGGGTGCAAAGAAACATGCAACATTTGCCCTTCACAGAGACATCATGTCGCACTGTGATGAGATTGTAGTTATTCCAGTCTCCAAAAAGATTGACGGCCCTGAGGGATATTGTTCGCTGCTGCCAGTTGTAAAAAAGTCACTGCCATTTTCATTCTTGAATGGCGCAACTTCGTATGCAGGTTTCTGTACTCGGTTGCTTGTTGAAGCTAGTCCTTTCCGTCAGTCATTAAAACAGGCTTTGTTCACAACTCCTCTCCTCAGCAGTAATATCAATTTTGCTCTTGACACGCAACGAGAAATGGACCATTGTGAGGCCGCCAGGGCTTTTGTCCTGGTTCAACAGTGCATGAAATCACTACCAGGATGACAGCCATCGACACCATCACTGCGCTCCATCAGATGAAGAAGTCATTGTCAAGTGGAGATCATGGTTAGACCATACACGGGGATGAAGAAACTACCAATGGCGCATCAGAAACGTACATGGGCAAAACGATAGCGCAAACAGACTTGTATCACATCATTCCTACAGTATGTCTGATTTTGCGCCACAATGCCCTTTCCACCGACGCGGAAAGCCTGTAGGGAGAATGACAAGACGGGGGAACTGCATTGTTTGGTGATGAAGATACTAGGATCTGAAAACGCAAAGAAGACAGCTATCCACAGTTGGAAGAAATCCATTCTCAAGGAAGAGAACGCAGTGAAAGACACGAAGTCTGGCCAGTTGCCGACTTAGTCGCCGATATATTGGCCGAGGTCAGGTCAAGGCCTCCGTTTAACTATCCCTTATTCCGACCCTACAGGCACTTTCCAGCCTCAATGTTTTCTCTGCACCGCTAGGGATCACTTCATGACAGATTGCCCTCCGAATGTGGCTGCACAACACAAACAGCCAGCAGCTTCTCGGGACAAAGCTAGTCCCAATATCTAGGACACGAGTATAGACCTGCACCAAGAGGGAGTTTCCCTTTCACGCATTATTGGACATTACTAAGAATTCTTTTTTGGGTGGATTTTGCTAGAGGACACGGTAACTTCTTATCTTAGGGAAAGATTGTGCAGATCTCACGTGGAAACATTATGGGCCGAGCCTTGATAGAACAATTTGGGCCAAAAAAAGAAATAGAAAATTGTAGTGTGATAATTGTAAATTATAGTGTGTAGAATGTGCAGCTTTATGGGAAAGGAGATAGAAGCAATCCTCCACGTGGTGCGGCACCATCTGCCAAAAGAAGAAGTACCGTTTTTGTGCACAACGAACGTTTTGCTTCCCTACACGCCAGGAGAGCCCACAAGGCGGCCTTCTACCAGATAATCAAACATAACCCTGCAACACTGACGCCGTTTCGCCTGCGCGCATATATGCAGCCGGCTACTGACGAGCTAGCCCTGAAGACCAGGAAGGCCCTGGAGACCTGGGGTGGCCGCATGGAAACTCCGCTAGCGCTAGCGGAGCCCATCTACCGATAGTGCTCTACATTTTTCCATGCATTTTAACACCGATAGGCTGTCGAAGCATTAGCGGAGTTTCTATGCGGCCGGTCCAGATCAGAGACTCCACCTCCGCCTGGAGTACCCCAACCTGACGTAAGCGAAGAAGGCAGTGACACCTCCATTGGTGAATTCTGCCCCTTTCCTAATGATGATAAGGCCCTGATTGTTGACACAGAAATTGCAGCAGAAGCAACTTCTATAGAACAGCAGCGTGACGAGCCAAACCCAGCGGACCCAAAAATGAGAATTTACTGGAAACCAATAAATACTTGAAAATTTACATTGACAATCTGTGTGGTGTATCTGTTGGTATTGATAAAACCAAAAAAAAGAAAGGCAGATGTGTCAAGGACATGTCAACTTCAAGTTCTCAAGCAAATCAAATCCAGGGCAGAATGTGCCATGTGGTTTTTAGGTTCAATGGGTTTGAAGTTAAACAACATCACAGTTTCTGACAGACAACATCACAGTTTCTGACAAACAGGGTAACTGCCATCCTGTGGCATTCACAGATACATATTAATGACTCTGACAACAATGTGTTGAAACAAGTTTTGCATATAATACGCAACGTCATCTCCAATTTCGCAAATTTTCCACCCCAACCGGGGTCTTCCTCAGGCACTTTCTCCTAAGAGATTACAGATTTCTGTAATCTGTAATCTCTTACTAAAAAGTGCCTGAGGATGACCCCGGTTGAGGTCGAAAATTTGCGAAATTCGGATACGACGTTTCGTATTATATCATATTGTGCGTGTCGTTTTTTTGTACTTTATGTGGATATCTAATGTGGATATCTTTATGTGGATATCTTTTTTGTACTTTATGTGGATATCTAAACAAGTTTTGCAGGTTTTAGATAGGTACTTCGTATCAGACGCATGGTACCATGAGCTCTCTGTTGTTACTCGTGGTGGTTTGCCAAGGAGTTACCTGATCAAACAGTTGCGTAAGGACATGAATGCCCTATGTCACATTTATCACACACCAGGTTCAATAGAAGGTGCAGAAATGGATATTGAAGCTAAAGTTGCATTTGCTATGAAAGAACTTCGTGACCAGCTGAGGGCTACGTTGAAAAGATTAACACCCCAATGATCAGGCATTGTATTCCTCTTGAGAAGCGAGTAGCAGTTACACTACGGACACGTGCGGTATTCCGCATCGTGGCATTGGTCGCAAAACAGCTCATTTATTTGGCATTTCACTATCACCAGTCTGAAGGCCACAAGTCTATACACGTAAACTTGGAACCAAAACTTGTATACATGCCAAAGGCAGAAGAACTTTTAGAGGACATGTGTAATTTTGAGAGGGTTTTCCCTCACTGTGCAGGGGCAATTGATGGTAGCCACATTCCAATAGTTGCTCCCAAAGACAACCACACTTACTAGTTGCGCTTCCACTACAAAAAAGCCGGTATTTGTCCGCTCTTATTCTGCTTCCATTCTTATTCTTCCGCTCTTATTCTGCTTCCATTACAGAATTGCCGTGTTTAATAAGTCCGGTTCTAAAGTCTGGCAACATCTATCTTCGATCTAATGGAATGCGGAAGTCATGTAATGTGACAGAGCTTTGCGGTTTATAATCATGCCTGTCGATCACTTGTGGTCGTTCCCCGATTGTTCGCGTTGTCCACCCGTCATTCAATAGCCGCGTGCGATTAAAGGTCCATGGAAAATCCAACGATTTATTTCCTAGCTTCCGCATTCCATTAGGTCAAAGATAGATGTTGCCAGACTTAATTAAGTGCGGATCTATTTAGTTCGGATAGCATAAGCTGCGCTTCCACTACAAAAAAGCCGGTATTTGTCCGCTCTTATTCTGCTTCCATTACCGAATTGCCGGGTTTAATAAGTCCGGTTCTATTAAGTGCGGATCTATTTAGTTCGGATAGCATAGCGGAGCGAGTGGTCAGACAGAGCGCATATATAAGCGTATGCAGGCACACACGGTCGAATGCACAGCGTGTTGGTAACGTACGAAACGAATGGTCCACGAGTATGCATCGCACGTCCAACGCACAGCCAGCGAGTGGTCACGTGACCGTGCAGCTCTTCTTGCATGCCACCACGTGCATGCAGAACAGCCACGAGTGCAAAACTTCAAGATGCCGAACCGCAAGAAAGCTCGTCCTGCTCCTGTTGCTGGTTGCCGTAGTCGTGGAGGCAAAAGCATAGGCAAAGAGCCTCGCAGCCCGGACCCTGCTTCTACTGTCATCGATGATGCTGTTGAGGATGCTGTCGATGATGCTGGTAAGGGTGTTAATACACACGATCGATCCTCATCCCCTCAGGGCTCCCGTACTCCCTCACCCTCTGGGTCATTAGGCGGTCATGCATCGCTAGAATCGTTTGCATCGCAGGCATCGACTGTGGCCAAGGTCAAGAAGAAGGACAAGAAGGACACAAGCTGTCCGACGATGAGGAAGAGTTAATGGTCGCCTTCTTGGAGGCGAACGAAATGTTGTGGAACAGGAAGGCAACGCACTACCGAAGACCTGACTTCAAGAATGCTGCATGGCAGAAGCAGGCAGAAACCATGTCAAAGGAAGTTTCTCACCTGCAAGAGTGGTTCAAGTGCATGAGAGATAATTTCGTGCGCCTGGACAAGCTGCCCAAATCTGGGTCCGGACAACGTGTCTTCACAGAGAGGGAGCTGTGGACCCTGCAGAAGTTTCGGTTCCTCCAAAAGATTACCAACCACACACTGGGCAAAAACCAGCGAAATCTGCCTGCAGCGGAGACACCAAACCAACTGCGTGGGGGACAATATTATTGTCCCAATATTATGGTGCCGTGATCGACCAGGATTATTACGAACATTCACTCACAACACCAATGATTATTTTGCACCACGATGGTGGACCAGCTCATCTAAGAGAAGAATCGGTCATCACAGAGAGCACAGACGTTGAAGTACGGGCTAGCCCTAACAATATAGACGCGGTGACAGTGGTGCTTGATCTGACCAAGGGTAAAAGCTAGTAGCCGTGCAGCTATGGAAAGAGCAGCAAAGTTACACGCCCAGAAATTCGAAAGTTTCACATGATGGGACCCGCATGAAGTTTATTCTACCGTATCTCATATTAATCACTTCCACTGGGTCACATGAGATACATGCAGCATCAGCAGTCAGTGTGCTCTTAGCTGTCAAGCAGTTCCGTTGGATCTCATTTCTCCCAAAGACTGATGTCGCCACTGTGTCACCTCAAGCACCCCTCTCACCTACCGGAAGCTCACCTGTAGCAAGCACACCTATGCCTTCTCCTATGCCATCACCTATTCCTTCGCCGTCAGTTGATGCTGCAGAAGTGTCACTAAATTCATCGTTTCAATCTATCTCAAATATGGAGGAGCCTGATGTCACCATCACTGAGCCATCATTGGAAGCTATACCACCTGTTCAAAGTGTACCTAGAAAGAGACCACTTACCCCACCTGTTAAGACAGCTTTAAAGAAGATAAGATGCAAACCTATGGAGGAACCCACCAAGAAGGAGGACAGACAGATTGAATTGTTAACAGAGATAAGAGATTTATTGAGAATTCTGGTATGATGATTAATTGCTGTTGTAATGTGTAAGTATAGTTGAAGCTTGAGTAGGTATGAACTGGAATAGAAATTGAATTGTACATTGAAATTGTACATTGAATTGAAATGGAGGATTACCGTAAAATGAGAAAATTGTAAATTGTAAATTGTAGAGGAGGACTGATGAATTATACATAGTACTAATGGAAATAGGGTTGGATATCGCAATTCACTTATGTATCTAGTCATGTGTAATATGAATTAATTGCCAATGTCTGCATTATCTTTGTTAAAGTGATGTGTGTGTGTTAAGCCTAGGGGTAATGGGCTACTTTATTATATTTGCTCAATTGCTGTAACGTTTGTATGTGTATTATATTGTCGTAAACTTTTTTCACATGTAAATATTTTGTTGATTAGCGCCGAGGAAGGCTTACTTCTAAGAGGGGAGTAGTGTAATACCCTAGTGGTCTATACATTATTTCTATTTAAACTCATCTTGGGTCACTGGGTTCCCTTTGTTATGGAATATAAATATCAACTTGCTATGATGAACTTCTAACTTATTTACCCTCTAGCTAACTACCTACTTCCGTCCTGCAAAATACCCCTACTTAATCTAGCTATAATTCTATTCTATACTACTTCTGGTTTTATATTATTCTCTCTCATCTTAGGCTTACTTCATGTGATATACCTTATTTCATCTCAGACTCAGATCCCCTTTTAGTTTCCATAATTTGCATAGGCTTGCCCATGTACATTAATCTACGTAAGTATTCACTGCCATACTTCACCCGCTTTATGCACTGTGAATGTACGGCGCTGCCCTTTCTAACTGCCATTTCAGTCGCCGAACTATAAAATGTCTTCTGATTTCAAAGTCATTATTTCATTCCATCTGAACGTCTATCTATTTTATTACAGAATACTTTCATTCCTCTTTTATTCCAATTTCTTCCCGCCCTGTTCTTATAAAAAATATCTGTACTTTTTAGCTGTAATTCTGCTGTTTTTGTACGACCATTCTTCAAACCGACTTGTGTATTCTTCATTCTCAGCGCATATCAATACTCTGACGTCATTGTCATAAATAATTAGTTCCGTTCAAAAATATATGTAATTTGTATAGTTATTTGTATCGAATTATTTCAGGAATGGTGTTTGGTGTCATTAGATGAAAATGTAATGTATAATTTTAAGGAACTGCGAATATCTATACGTGTGACGTCATCGACGATCGGATTCTTCCGCTGTGCTATTGTTAGACTGGCACGTGCGTTTGTTGTTGCTACAAAAGCTGAGATGCACAGTGGTTGAATCAGATCGTCGAGGGCTACCCCACGGTCTCACACCTTGCTGTTCGCACTTCTTCGGCTTTGGCCAATCGAACAAAAATCTGTACTCAGAGAAGTCAACAATAAATGTGGTANAGAAATCTGAGTTTTCCTTCCTTCTGATCCCTACTGTCTGACAGTCACACTACCCTTTCCCTACTATAAATAAGCACGACATCCGCTCGGTCGTGACACTCGCTTCCTATATGTTGGTGACCTCCTTTCCTTGTGAGCGATGATTTTTCTGGACTTATAGGATTCCCTGAGGATTATCGATAATTATGGATAAGGATGACGCTGAATCACTTTTGGATTATGATGAGGATGAGAAGGACCCATGTCCATCTGGATTGGGCTTTAAATTCAGTAAAGCCCCCTCTCCGATAGAGGAGCGCAATGTAGACCACGCATGAATGACCTCCTCTTCATTTCAGTGTTGCTGTGGAAAATAAACACACAATTCTTGAAGAATACCGTGACCAGTTTACCAATGGTCGTCACCTTGATGTTGATGAAAACAGAGAATCGATGATGGATGGAAAGGTCTCTTGACATATTCATATCAAGGGGTGACTCAATGGAATCACCATTTGAAGAGCTGTCAAATACTTAATGGATCGGCGCCTGCCAATCAAAGTAAACTGGATCTCCGAAGAGGCTGCAGACCTCAGAGGCCCAAGCTGTCATGTCAAAGATCATTGGCTACTTATCTCTGACTTCGAAGTTGTACCCAATTTACTACATCAGTGACTGTGAAAAGTTGTTCAAACGATGCAAGGAGTGGGCGATTTGACACCGGGAGGACCTACCGACGAGGTGGAACAACACAAACAATTACTCAGAAGCCGCGATGAGAGTTTTGAAGGTCCCAAATGTTCTAAAGGGTTCAGGCTTACAATGTTGTTCAGTTGCTCGACGTGTTGATCCCCGAAACCACCGAAAGGCGGCAGCACAACACGGCGACGGCTTTTAAAGTGACTCTTAAAGTGATGAGTGGTGGGAACTCAACGGGCGAAATTAGTCAGTTTTTCGCTCAAAAGCTAGGTTTGCTTAAGAAATGGGAAAGGACGATTTACGTAGAAAACTTCTGTGGAGCACTGGCGTCACGCCGGCTGCAAAACAGAGAGCTGTAAGTGATGATAAAACTGAGAAAGCCGAGTTGAGTGAAGGTGCCTCGGCAGCGGCGGCCCAACCACGTGCTTCGTGTCCATTGGATAGTGCATTGGGCAATGCAGGCAGAGGAGGCGGAGATGGTGTGGCTGATCTGTGTGATGTTAACACCATGGCTGATCTTGTAGTCGCTAAGTTGAAGCCTGCACCGGAAATCATGGTGCAGGATGCTGTTGATTCACTCAGGGTACAGTTAAAAGGCGTGCTAAACTAAAGCCGAATCGGTTAATGTCCTCCTGGGTATAACAGAAATATACCCAGGTTCATTGTCGTCCTACAAAACTATACCCTGGGTATAGTTCGATCTAAAAGTGTGAAGAAACATAATTTTTTTACTGTGGCCTGCCCATTTTTCATCCGCACCACTGGCCACAAGCCAGAAATGGTTAGGGCACATTAAAAAAAGTCCGTTTCTTCACACTTTGTGAGGATCAACTCAGAAATGAGACTTTTTGTTTCCGGGTTAGAGGGTGAAGGGATTAATTATTTAAAAAACGCTTCGGCGTGTATGTAAAACTCATGTATGTCTAAACTTTTCATTCACTGTGACATATTCAATTTTAACCCTCACATTCCCGTGCGCAAAGGACTTCAATTTTTCAAAATTCAAACGGTCCCTGCTCATTAAAACGTGAAGTGTAAACAATGACACTGGTATCATTCGATGCAGAATCACAACCTCTACAAAGGGATATTGACAGTTTTTCAAAACTCATCTCTATGTTTATTTTGTGATGATTTTTTCGAGAGTCTAATTTTTTCTGATACACCATGTATATATATATATTCCTTAATTTCGGTTTCTGATTTTTTGCAGGATCTACAGAATGATGATGGAAAACTTAGGTTCCAGCCAACCTTTGTGAAGAAGGCATCAAGGAATTAATTATGGAGAAGTGCCCGCAACTAAGGGGCAAAGATTTTGCATTAAGAAAGGCCAATGCAAATGGTGGACTTTGTTTGTTCAAAAGTTGCCAGTGAGGTAAACAAGTTTTTGAAGAAGAGCCCACTGTATATTCTGCCAGGAAGGATGATCGAGGTAAATTTGATATGAACAGCAGGTTAAAAGAAATGTTAACAATTCATAACAATATGAATAAGTTAGTATTTTATGGGGTGCCTAAGAGGGCAGAAACACGAGCACTAAGTCACATTTGTTGGTCTGTGGCATGAGGTCGCATCTCAAGGAATTTTGGATGGAAGAAATTTTGTGCGCGTTCACAATTTCAAGGTATATGGTTGTTTGTGTTATATTCCGATTGATCGAAGTAGAGACGAATCAAAGGTACCTCACATTTAGTTCAACAAAGAGCCAGGGAATTCAATTGGAATACATCTCTGTACTTTGGTTCAATTCAATTTGTTAGGATTTTACATCTGAAGGAAATTCCGATCGTTCAACGCTGTGTTGAACGTTGAAACGAGTGAAGGACTAACTGTGATATTCTTGTGTTCAGGAGTGGACTCTTCTTGTGTTCAGGAATGGACTAGTTACTAAAGTACTGTATCGGCTGTGACCGCTGTAGACTCATTACGTTCGGAGAAACAACTATTACCTGTCAAGATGGCGGAAGCTTTGAAGATCATCGGGTGGTGAAAGAACTCAAAAGAGACAGAAGCTGTGCAAAAGGACTCTTGACTCGTAAGATAAATGAGGTTTTGGACTGTTGCCTGATTCAGTGAATGTTGAAACAGTTATGCGTCTGATGCCGTGTTCACACTAGGGTTTTATATCGAATCGAATTCGCAATAAAGACCTATTCCGATATAACGCGTCACACTCAATTCGAAATAGATCACTTTTATACCGATTTAACCAAACCGGTATTTGAATCGGTTTCGATTCGCATTAGCCAAATCGAAATAGTTATGTACTGCACAGTATACATTCAACATGTTCAATATAGGCCTAACGTCATGACGTAGTTTATTTCGGGTCGAGTGTGACGCGTTTTGTTTCGAATCGAAATCGGTTTAGTTGTAGTGTGACCCGACCTGGCGTAACCAAATCGATTTCCGTATTTCGATTTACGGAAACCGATTTCGATTCGCAATAGGTGTGAACGCAGCATGAGTGATCAAGTCGGAAAATACTTTTCTCAGTTCTTAGCATGCCATAGTGAGTGTCACGCAATGTTTTCAGATCCTGTTGAGATTCGGGCATCTCTTGATTATTATAATAGGGTTGTCATCTTTGTGGGCTTTTCTGTATGAGTGGGTGGATGGCCAAACTGAAAAGTTATCAGTTGTCGATAGTGTTCGCCCTCAAGATTCTATTTCAAACGTAGGGTCTGGGGTTGGGTCTCGAACTGGGTCTGAGTCTGGCTCACGTGAGCGATCAGTCACAGTAAGCAAGGTGAGCTCATTTTCGAGGGCACATGTTGAAGCGGAAACCGCTAGGGCTATGTGTGACATGTGTGAGATGGAGGCATCTCTTCTACAAGAAAGGCAAGAGCTGGAGAAGAGGGAATTTGAGCTCAGTCAGAAGAAGAAAGAATTGGAGCTGAAAGAAAAGGTCCCCAGGCCAAGGGCCAAGGAAGAGACCTTCCTTGGCGTCAGAAAAGGTCCGGTGGTAGCATTGTTAGTCAACTTTCAAACCTAGTGCTAAGGCAGACGCTAGCAGACCTGAACCTGAAAGCCAGAATGGCACTTCCAGAGAGGTGATGGTACAACCACTGAATCCCGCTTCGCCACCGTTTGTACCCCATTTGACACCCGAGATGCACGACACCATACACGTCACAGATGCCACGCCTCTACGTGAGAGCACCAATACAGGCAGGCCTACCAGGTCATGTAACACTCACAGGACCAGAGACAGACGAAGGCGTGGCAAATCGAGATATTAGTGTCGTATGTAGGCCCACTTTGCAGGCTATGCCACCAGATACAGGTCAAGGTGCTACCGCCAGTCCATTGAAGAGTGAGTCAGTCTTCCAGGGCGTGGGACAAATCTCACATACAAGTAGCTCTAGCCAACACATGATGAATCAAGCTCTGCCCCAAATACTGCAATGCAGGGCGAGCAGCAGCAGCAGCAGAGTTTGCTACTGAATACGTTGCAACTTCCCAAGGTTGACCTGATGAACATTGATGGGGATCCCCGCAGGTATTGGATATTCACAAGGGCATTTTGAGAACTCAGTGGACAAGGAGATGATAGATGACAGTGCCAAGTTAAGTAGACTTAAGTAGACTGGCAAAGCACGGAAGGTCATAGAAAGTTGTGCAGTGAAAGATCCTGCATCTGGTTATCGTTTGGCAAGAAAACTGCTTAAGGATAGGTTTGGCAATGATTTTGTGACATTTTAAAAAAAAGCCTCTGGGACATATTCTTAGGTTAAAATACAACTGGTTAACTAATGTGCTTCAAAAATCACCCTATGCCTATATTTTTCAGCTTATTATTGATGGGATGGACCGGAGTGGTTGAATGACAGAGACCGCGAACTTGCTTCAGCAAGTGATTGGTCTGATGCGGCGTGATATTCAGCCACAAGAAACTGAAAGTGATGACGATTTCAGGCCAACACCTTCGCGTGGCCGTCAACTGCAGACTTAGACTGGGGCTACCACGACCAGTAGGCCTTCGTCAACTACAACCAGGCCAAGCGAGACCAGCGAAGTCCCTTGTAGCACAACCACAGCCACCCGTCCGGCACTGACAAGGGCATGCTCTATGCCCTTGTCAGTGACTTTCATTGCAAAGTATTTATCGCGGGCAAAGGGATGTATGATTTATTTTCCCCTCCTACTTTGAAAAACGAATTGGTCGCAAAGAAATGTTTGATAGTATACAAAGCAACATGGAAGGAGGAGGCGGTATACATACTTTCCATTAGAACCACTATTCCCACTCGTCAGTGTCACACCCCCACTGAGTGTACGGTACATCACACATGTATACAAAGGCTATGTATGTACTGTACTGTATATACACTGTATATTATGTACATCCATTGCAATGCATTCGGGCACACTGTAGACCTAAATGTATGGTGTAGCCAGCCTGCTGTCTGTCTGTGTGCCGAGAATGAATCTGTACTTTTCCCTAGGCTACTCCAAATCATGCTCTTCTTTTTCTCAGCTTTCTAGTTTAGGCCTATCTTTTGCCTCTGACAGTTTTACCATCATGTGCTTTTCATTATTTTTGGCTGTCCAACATGGCTGAGAGTGAGGTTGTGCAGACACCACCACCCGAAGTTGTCTGTCCTCGAGACGAAACGTGTTTTCTCTGTTGAAAAGAAGGCTAAGAAAAGAGCACGAGTGAAAGCCTATGACAAGGCCAGGGTTCATATCGGTATATCCTGGGATGACTGGCAGGAGCAGCGTCTAACGGAGAGTGGATAAAACACCTTCTGGCACTGCGTAGGACCAGGTGTTTGTATCATGAAGTCCACTGCCAACTGTCTGGAGAACCACACAGGCAGGACCCTCAAGTAGTTGGTGAAGAGGAGGAGGAGGATTTGGTAGGCCACTGTTTTTGACACCTCGGACGACAGGAAGCAGTTACTCAACTTAAAAAAACAACTCATAAAAGGCCCAGAACATTCATCCAGGTCCAGTGTGTGAGGGGTTATTTCAATCATTATAACTGGCAGTTAGAGGAGGTAGAATTTGAAAGAAGTGACACTTTGAGGTCCAATGATCATGTTGATGTTCCAGTTCCATCTGGCAGTGGTACTGGCACTGGCAGACGGCAACATCATTCTCAAGAACAGCCTCATGATGTTCAGGATAACGCTTCATCCCAGGAACGTGAAACAGGTGAAGGTGCTAATGGTGAAAATATCAGTGTGGGCCCAATAATATCATGTTCAAATGTTTCTTTGGATCAAACTGATGGGCACATTTCTTTTCATACCGTCGTATGGGGTGACTTTGAACAAAGGGGTGACTTTGAACACTTTTTGGAAAAAGTTGAAGTCACCAGTTTTACCCACAGCTCACAGAGGGCAGCACTATAAATGGTACTTTTGTTGTGTAGCAGCTGATGGCTTCATCCGGTGCCAGCATCAAGGTTATCAGGTGAGGATTTGAGGATTTTTCAATGCATTTTTGTGCATATACGAAAATACGAACTTTCGGCATGGTGTATACTTCTGGGTGAATCTTGAGAACATGTGTTATAGACAAGATTTGATGTAGGTTTTTTTTGTTGAATGAATACAAGTCTGTCTAGTGGAATTGTGTACAAATACACTGCAGTCACTGTGTCTGGGTGGCAGAGTGTTCAAAGTCACCCCGGTGAAATAGTCGCTACTTTGGGGTGACATTGAACGCTGTTCAAATTCACCCCAAACATTATTTGAAGGATTTTGGGGCACTTTTTTGTGTTGATCGTGAGAAGTTTGTTGATGAAACATGAACACGCCTATTGCTATTACTACATGTCTACTCTAGATCTGGTATTAGACAGTAGCTAGGCCCTAAGCCCACATCGCTGGAAGCTCGGATGGGGCAAGTGGGTACCGGTAGGCGTACTCGAGAGAATGTCATCTTGAGATAGGCGTTTTGAAATTTCCTTCATTTTTTTATTAAATTATTTTCCTTGCATTTCAGTCATGCCAAGAGACTACAAACCTCGAAAAGATGGCAGGCGTTACCAAGCATACACTGCAGCTGATCTGAACGAAGCCATTTCGAATGTGAAAGCAGGCATGATGTCATTTCGTGAAGCTCATGACGCCTACGGAATTCCCCTTGGGACTTTGTTCAATAAAGTCAAAGGACAGCATTCTGCTCGTGTAGGGGGAAGCTGCGTGTTCTCAAAAGAAGAAGAGGCCAGTTTCACAGAACATGTAATCACAGTTGCAGAATGGGGATTCCCTTTTGACCTCCAGGATGTGAGATACATGGCGAAGGCTTATTTGGATCGGCTAAAATCCCACGAACCTCGCTTTCCGAACAATCTGCCAGGAGATGATTGGGTGCGTAGCTTTTTGAAGCGCAACAAGGATCGTCTGTCGCATCGAATGTGCCGAAACATCAAAAGCCAGCGTGCTGAAGTTACCCCCGAGGTTGTTAATGAGTTCTTCGATAACCTGGGTGAATCGATGAGAGATGTTCCACCGGAAAACCTCTATAACTATGATGAAACGAATGTTACCGACGACCCAGGTATCAAGAAATGCGTTTTCAGGCGTGGTCAGAAATATCCTGAACGGATCAAAGACGGGACCAAAAGCTCCATATCCTTGATGTTCTGCGGATCTGCAACTGGAAAAGTCCTGCCTCCCTATGTAGTATATAAAGCTTAACACCTGTGGGAGCAGTGGTGTGCAGGGGGGCCAGCAAAAACGAGATATAATCGTACGAAGAGTGGGTGGTTTGACGGAACTTCGTTCACCGATTGGTTCGAGTTCTCATTTCTGCCAGTGGCGAAAAAACAAGTTGGAACAAAAGTGCTCATCGGTGATAATCTGGCCAGCCACTTCACTGCTAGAGTGGTGGAACTCTCCGTCCAAAATAACATTCGCTTCGTTTGCCTCCCAAAAAATTCTACACACCTCTTGCAACCACTAGATGTTGCCTTCTTCAGGCCCCTAAAGGTTCGGTGGAGGCAGATACTGGACAAATGGAAGCAGGGACTTCAGCGAAAGTCAAGACAATAACAAAGCCAGAGTTTCCAGCACTGCTGAAGGAGGTGTTCGTGGCTATTTGTGGTGATGACCAAGAACCAGTCAGTGCTAGCCTTGTAGCCGGATTCCGGAAAAGTGGAATCTACCCCCTCAATCGCGGTGAGGTTCTCAGCCGCCTCCCTCAACGAAAACCAGAGACCGACAATAGTGTCATTCGTCCTGCAGTATCCGGAGTTGTCATTGACATTTTGGAAAGTCTGAGGTGTCCAACTGGGCCAACTGAGCGTCAGCGTCGAACGAAAGTCTCTGTTATCCCTGGAAAGAGCATTAGTATGGAAGATATTGTTCATCCAGGAACAAGTGCAGGAGCGAGCCAGGATACTGATGATTCAGGCAGTGAGTCATCAGGATCACCTGATGATCATGATGATGCTGATGATCATGATGAAGGCACAGCAGTAGACATGGTGGATGAAAATAACAATGACTCATCTCGCACACCCTCATTTGCTGTTGGTTTTTTCGTCCTGTGTAAGTTCCCTCTAAAACGCAGCACACTGCACTATGTTGGTAAAATATGTGAGCCTGATTCTGCAGATGATGAAGAACCAGATGACGATGAAGTTTGTGTAGACTTCCTCAGGAAGTATCATCGGAAAGGTGAAACCAAGTTTGTTTGGCCTGAAGTCAAAGACAAAATACCTGTCAGTAAATCAGATATTGTCAGAGTTGACCACACCTTTGCAGAATAGAAGGGGCATTGTATTCAACATGAGTGAGTTAGCAGGGTACAATGTGTCATAATTAATTGGTTAAATGTTAGCAGTGCCCACAAGTAGACTGAAAGTAGGTACTGGATGAGTCAGTTTATTGCTGAATGATCAGCTACATGTTTGGTTCTGATGCTGTGCATGTAGGCGTATGTCAGATTAAGCCTACAAAAAAGGCTCATTTTTGATGTTCCAAGTTTAGAATTTCGAAGGGTTGTTCTACATTTTCCAAAGTCAACTGTTTTCATGTTTTAAAGGTTACTTGACAATATTCAGTCGTTGCATTGTTGTATTTTTTTAAAAAAGACCACCCCTGTTCAAAGTCACCCCAGCCGAAATGAGCTGTGTTCAAAGTGACCCCATCCATGGGGTGACTTTGAACGAATATCCACATCTTTTATTTTTAAAAATTGCTTCCAATGAAAAACCGGTTACATAGATCTCGAGTCAGTCATGCAGCCCCAAATATCAGGTGGATTAAACTTTCTTGAATTGAATCATTTGGCAAGAGGAATATAAAAACCACAAAAACCGTTCAAAGTCACCCCATATGACGGTACGTATTACGGTGATCCTCACATTTTTATTTATCAAAGTAATGCATATGAAAAGAAGAATTGTTTATCCGTGTGTTCCAGGAATGAACAATGAACAAGGGAGCACAAATACTTTTCTCTGAATACATGTAGGATGTGGATGTCAATTGTACAGCAGCTCATGGTGTTAAACATTAAACAAGCAGGTCGTCAGAAAAAAAAACAATTGTGCAAGATGGGCAAGTATGTATATACATGTATAATTAAATGAGCGCCAGCTGGTGGAGCATATGACACGAAATAAATCTAGTTATCATCCAGAATAAAGACAGGGCAACCTTAAATTTGATGAAATCGATTCTAGTAGAGAGGTCAACAGACTTGCAGCATTGTTACGGAGTGAAGGAGCATGGACTTATTTCATAACACTTACATGTAATGATGAAAGATACAGTTTAGTCCAGAACGACCTCTCGGACATTTTTTTTTATTTTGAAGTCTGCATGGATGAGATTCGAGTTCCAAAACGCTGGTTCACCTAGTAATCGTCCACATGTTCACAGCGGTGTGACATTATATCCAGAACCTGACCAAACTAGCCTAAACAGGATAGTATGCACAACAAAAGATATGTGGCATGAAGATATGGGAACTGACTATGAAACTCTCCGAGATAAGGGTACCGGTATTGTGAAAAAAAATATTCTGAATGGTGCGACCTGTAAATTCTGTCAACGACCCCTCAATTGCACGATTGTGCAGATGCTTGCCAAAGATGCTAAACGTGTTATGCAGATGGTGAGCGAGTTTGCAGAGTTCAAAAGCATCCAGCAAGGTTCACGTACACATTCGATGCCCACAAGCGTTTGAATGATGAAGACACTGTCCAAAGACAGGCTTATTTAGATTTGATGACGTCACAGGGCAATACACGTACATACCTAGAGTTTCAGATTGTAAAGTTCCAGCCTGAAGAAGACCCCGGTTGGGGTCGAAAATTTGCTAAAAATTCTGGAAATTGACTTTATATACTTTATTACATACCAAATAAGCAGTTCATTGGTGGACGATGGCGCTACCCAGCAGAAGCGGCCGAAACGTTTGTTCCGACTATACCAATCTTGTTCACTGCGTTACAAGCTGCGACTAACGTTCAGATGTGTGACAAGAAGTTTATGGATCGTACATGGCAAAGTGTATGCAGCTGGAGTAGATGAAAAAGAAGAGTCTCATTGCAAACTTCTAAAGACGATACACAATCTATTATAGCTCAAGTGCATGATGATCATTGCTCTTTTAAATCAATAGTTAAAACTCACCTCTTCAGGTCAGCTTTTAATTGTTAGTTTAGTCTAGTCTTCTTACCTATATCTTAGTCTCTCCTAAATTGTTTTATGTCTTCTTATCTTATGTTTGTCATTCCTCAACTGTTTTATCTCTTCTTATGTTTCTTATTCCTCAATTGTGTTGTGTTCTTTTGTCTTATGTTTGTCACTAGTCAATTGTTTTATGTCTTCTTATTGTAAAGCACCGCTGACAATTTAGTTTTAAGCGGCGCTATATAAATCCATCAAATAATAAAAATAATGAAGGTTTATTGGAATACACCGGAATCGGAGACTATGAGGAGAGGCTGCGGAAAGTCAGTCCCACATGGCTGACCCGTGATCCCAAAGGTCAATTCCTTGATTATTATTGAACACTCGTGTCATACAGGAGAATCTCCTGGCTGGAGTTCGGCAAGCAGCAGGACTGGGGAACCCTCCATCAAAATATTATACGAATGATTCAGAGTGTACAAATTACCGGCTGAAGTCGTGGATGAACTTTTTTAAAAAGTATCCCGGTTTTCATTTGAAAGGTTGCTGGACTAGTGAAGGGTGCATGCGAGGACGAACGAAAGGCCTTCGCGAACATCAATGGGGTGCTTTTCGACCACCAAATGTTCGGAAAGGATTTGGTGTGCGAAGATTTCTTAGCCAAAACAGCCAAGCAGAGGGAGTCTTTTTTTAAGAAGGTGGAGATGATAACACCTACAAGCGCTCCACAGTGCGGATCCACTCAACTCCGCGAGAATAGACATGCCTTTAGGAGATGCTGGGTATGTCAGTCTCCCCTATCAAGATGCAAACATAAATGTTAATGATTTCTCCTTGAAGGAGGCCTGGGCCCGGGCTGCCAGGCTCATCCAGCGATCAGAAGAATCAATACCAAATTAAGTGTGTAAAGGAATACACACAGAAACCACAAGAAAAAAACGGCTTGGTAGAAATAATTGGAGGAGAATTACTAAGAGCTTCTTTAGTCTCGCAGGGTTTCTTTCCTGCGTTTGTAAAAAGGGCAGGTCTACCCAGATGGGTCATTTCCAATCGTGGACGTTGTACAGGCATTATCGGGGGCATTATCGAAGAAGTTCAGTTGCCCCCTACTGAATTCGTCCCAACAAACAGGGATGGGCAACATTTGCTGTGTGAAGACTACAAGTTCCGTCTGAACCGAAGTACAAATGATGGAATGATCTGCATCACTTCTGCCAGACAAGGTACAGGAAGAGAGTCAAATTAGTAGCGGCACAATTACTGAACTCATATTCAAGTGCATGTCAGAGGGAAATAAGAACTTTTTTTTTACCAATTAACACTGACAGAAACGTTGTTGTTTTTTGGTTGACAGTGGTAATTTAAAGGACCCATATAATGTAAAATGTGAAGACATGGGTTCTTGGGAATGTCTGAAAACATTTACAACGTGCCACGTCATATCAGACGATGGAGAGCGTGTCGAACAAAAATATGATGGCCTTTGGGACCCGGAGGGGGGTACGTCTGGTGTTAGATTTTACCACATTTTTGTTGAAGCCATACAGACGTGTATGAATGACCTTAGTAACATCAGGGGATGACTTTTTCGATATCTTCTTCGAACTAAAGTATGAGTACAAGTTTCAAAACGAAGAATATCGAGTAAATCCAAAACCACTTGACAATTCCAAATGCCAGAACGCTGAACCAAACTGTCGAACGAAGGCGAGTGTACTTGCAGATTTGACGGAAGATTTGCAGGAACATATGGTTGCAAATAAGTTCAGCAACAAGAAAGTGAGACCTGCTGAATTCAGACTTGGACACTGCCTGCATCACTGCTGCCATCGATCAACAGCCAACTGAAATTCCCCTGTTACAGCCTGAGTCCATAAAACCTGCTGCTGAGGTCATGTTTAGTTCGTTTCAGGATTGGCAGCATACCATATCCATTGGTACAATGGTCATAACACATGCACTTCATGAAATAAACCCTGGCTGACTAGTAGCGAAGCGACTCAAGGGCGAGCGGAGAGTCAACAACCAAACGGAGTATCCTTCTAGCTTTCACCCAGGGACCACACTTTGGGTAATAGGAAGGTCTTGTGGGCCCATTCTGAGAACTACGTGTATCAGAAGTTTTTAGAACGCCACAATTCCCCGACTGAAAAATTTATTCTGAGGAACATTTCACATTGATTTTTCACCATGTTTATTATTTCACGTGAATACCTTGACTTTTGCCTTCATATTAGAAGCGTACTAC
>NMRB01003038.1:9415-24784 GCA_002633025.1 Notospermus geniculatus
TTTGAATTTGAATTTGAATTTATTTGCTCAGCAAATAGACATTTGCGTAGAGCACAAGATATTGGTACATTTAAGTACATACATTTTACAACAAGATGGCTTAATATCATACTGCCGTGCCCCGGGATCAAGCCCCGCTCAGTCAAAGTATTCGTCGCTAGAAGTTTAAGTTATTAACAACATTTCAAACATACAACAGGCCGGGCCACACAAGGATCCCCAGGCACGGCAGCGTACATCAATAGACAACTCACACCCTAGCTCTTTTAATAAAGATTGCTAATTTCTTTAGCGTACCAACCGAGGCATTGAAAAGGTTAACATATCTAAATAAATCAGGACTTCTACGGTAGTAAGCGGGAATAAACTTATTTCTATCATCTGCGTAGTGGGTACATGCCAAAGTAAAATGGATTTCATCGCCAATAGCTCCAGAATGACATTTATCGCATAGGCGTTGATCCCTTGGAACATTCGCATGCCTCCCTGTCTCAATCGGTAACTTGTGATTGCCACATCGAAATCTACAAAGAACAATTCTCTGGTAACTGGGTAACGAAACCAAATAGTCTTCAAATCCCCATGCCCTCTTCACCTCCCTATACACAGTAGCTTTTGAACATTCTCTTAAATACTCATACCACTCTTGTACAAACTGGTCTTGTAGTATTCTTTTAACAGTAACCGTAAGATACTTTGGGCTCGGAAACTGGTGGGTCAACCAGATTCCACCAAGTCCACATCCTTCAAGTATTTCTTTAATACTAGTTAACCATTTCGAGTATTTACCTCGAGTGTGTCTATTGTAAACTAACTGGTACAATCTATTTGCAATAGTGCCTTCCTGACATACTATCTTTGCCCAGAAGCTAATCATCTTCACCTTAATGCCAATATTCAGTGGAAAGCGTCCTAGCTCACCGTACACCATATAATTAACTGTCGAGCGCTTAAGTTTGAGTAGGTATTTACAGAAAATTAAATGCAGCCTCTCAATTTGCTTTAAATTTTCAAACCCCCATATCTCACTGCTAAATGTAAGTATAGGTAATACCATCGAGTCAAATAATTGGAGAGCCACATCAACGTCTAAGGACTGAGTCTGAACATAATTCAATACACAGAACATTGCCTTTCTAGCCTGTTCAAAGAGATGAGTTCGGCATTTAGCAAACGACCCGTTACAACTAAACACAACACCAAGATATTTGAACTCATAAACGGTTTCAATCACTTGTCCATCTACATTGTCATCATCGACTTCAGAAATCGACAAAGTGCAAGAAATTGACAATAGGACGATCTGGATCTTTTGTCCATTTTCCAGCTAATCATTTCCCATCCCTGCAGTTCATCCCAATTTTCCTAATCAATTTATACTAATTAACACTAATTGACATCTAAATTGTCAATTACTGGAACCGTTTATTGAAATTGCTGCCAGATATATTTTTCAATACGAAGATGTCGAAGGTGACTTACCGTCAGATAAAAGGTTCGACCCTTTCTTCATGTGACAAGCCCTTTTTAGCTCACCTGGGATGAGCTCTTGTCGTGGTGCAGCGTCCGTCGTCGTTGTCCGTTAGCAGGGCACATTTCGTAACCGCTGGAGCTATTGACCTGAAACTTGGTACATATATACCCCTAGGTCAGATGACCTATGACACCAAGTTTCGGTCCGATTCGATTCTTAGCTTGGCCACCAGGTCGCAGAAACCAAAAACACAAAAAGTGCAATAACTCCTGAACTAATGACTGGATCATTTCGAAATTTTTATCACATGTGTATCTAATAAGAATACATGTCTAACGGTCCATGGACCATTTCATTTACACTAGCCCGGTTGAAGCGTGCAGAGCTCAACCTGGACCGACCACATCCTGAAATACATTACAAGTAGGTCATGGAAGTGAAGTCCAATTTCGTATTTCGTACTTCGTTTTTCGTCAGATTTGCGAAACCTCCCTAATATCTCCCTCGAAGAGAGATTTCTTAGAACGTAAAATGAGAAATGAACGCGTTTAGTCTTGAAATAGAAGTTGGTTAAAAAGGTCATAAATAATTGACGTCTTTTCTTCCATTTTCTTTCTTTGATACCCGAAACGCGAAAACTGCCTCAAAATCGCAGGAATTTAATTGATAATTAGGGAGACGTCTCCACAATGGCGCATAGAAACTGTAGGAAGCCTTCCTATAGCGAGCGAAAGGAGGGTTTTGTTCTCAAATAATGATACATAATATTCCTTTGAGTGGTATCCACTTCTGTGGGTTCGCCACACCGCGAGAGGAGGATGACAATCGTTTTAACGGGTTCTCTCCGCGTGCGGAGGGGCTGGTGAAGCCCTGTTGACATTGTACGCGTATCTGAGGAATCCGAACAACTTAGTGTCCACCAGGGCGGCGCTGCAGCGAGGTTAAGATCTGGTGCGACTCCCACTCCCGCTCCGACTCCAAGGTGCTAAAATTCTGATTTTTCAAGTCGGAGATAAATTTACCACCCAGGCGAGTTCTATTCTATTCGTTCTCCTAGAATGAGTAACACCATTGCTTGGGAAAACCCCGTTGTATTTGATGACGTAGTTCCCAAAAAAAGGAATCCTCTGGAGTCGTGGCGTCTGACGCAGTGCCACACGGACGAGTCTCGAATGATGGTATAACTGCTCACAGCGCCCCCTAGTGGCGGTAAAAATGCTTGAAATGTACCGGGGTTTAAATGTACAGCAAGGGTTAGGCATTTTGAGCTCAGATGATAATAAATTACCCAGCATGACTGTGCACCGCCATCACCACTTACAACGATCAGCAGATGGTATGTCGTAAACCCTTATTAGCGACCGCCTGACGGTAACAATGGCCGCCTGTGACCAACGGCGTCCCCAGGGAACTCACAACGACGTGATGTTATTACGAATATCTATGGACGTGGCGGAATTATTCCCATGGGGCGAGGTCTGTTGTCAGTCTTTGTTGTAAAGTGTGATGGAATTAACGTAAGTTTGCTGACTATCGAGTGGTCGGTGTTTTGATGATACTTCTCGCATCCAGCCCCTCCACGGCCCACAGCAGCCGACCCCATCCCAATGAAATCGACCTGGAATGCAGACCCGTGCAAAGTCCTCAGCTGACATCGTCCTGGCCTTGCATGCCGAGAAGTTGTGTCGTATATATTCTGTAACTGTACTTGATTTTTCCATCAGGGCCGAAGCCAAAGCATTCATTGGCCCTGGTAGAGGCCAAGCTACTCATGTTCCTCACCTGGATGGGGTCTTTTACTTGCCCTTGTAAAGGCACAAGGTACAAGGAACCACAGCTTTTCCATCAGGGCCGAAGCCAAAGCATTATTGGCCCTGGTACGTACCGAAGAGGCCATCTCAAGTTACTCATGTTCCTCACTTGGATGGGGTCTATTACTTGCCCTTGCAAAGACACAAGGTACAAGGCACCACGGCTTAGGCCAAGCAAGCGCACATTTGCGGCAAAACGCAGTTTTAAAGTCGACTGACCCAACGCTGTCGACTCGTCGTCATTCACCCAGGTCAGTCGATTTTAAAAAGATCCCTATCGCATTGAGTTTTCCGTCTATTTGCGCCGATGGCTTACTGTCCTATGCGACGGATGTGAAGAGCCAGGCATGATTAATCCCATACAGCCCAGACTGGATCCGAATCCAGGACCTGCTGCTTGCTGAGCGGACGTGATATCCACTCCCATGGGAGGCGCGCCAAGAAATGCTCACAGAGATGGCAGACGAAACAATCCCGCACAAACACACATTAATCCGTTCTGATTGGTCGAAAAACTAATATCCTGTCTTTTGGTCAAGAATTGATGGGATCGATTAAACAGTGTTTTGATAAGAAAAATATCAAGATACGAAAATTGGCACCGTCGGCTGATGTTTTGGTTGGTTTTATAGTCAAATAATGTGGCATTTTGTGTCACCCGTGTAATCTCCGACATCCGGGACCTCTTCCTGGCGGCGGCCATCTTTGTTTTCATTGCTTCAATATTATTGACTAAACCGCGTGTCATTTGCATTTTGAAGTCCTGTATTCCGAGCAGCAGAAATCGCAGCTGGTAGTCTCTCTGACTGCAGACCTTTCCAATAAAGATGGCGGTCTAACAGTTCTCACCATATGACGTCAGATTTTAATACCATTCAATGGCCCCTGGCACGCTAAGCTGGTAAGGGGCCTTGATAAGGGGTCATGCCAAGGGGCTAACCTAAACCTAACCCTAACCCCACCCAACCTTCGCCGCACACTCCTTTAGGCCTATGCCCCCTAAAAACCCTTTTAACCACTAAACCTAGACTAGTAGCACTGTAGGGGAGTCAACTTAAGAATTTGCATCTTTTTACACTATAGTACACAATTATAAACGGTAACGACCAATTCCGAGGTGGCCGTGAGGTTACCGAAGACATCATGGTCTTGCTTTCGCCTTCTAGACAGCCATTTATGAATATTCCCCGATTACTCCCGCAGAGCAGCAGCCACCCCGCCATGGCTTCCACATAAATTTCACTCTCTTCACCTTAGCTAGCAATACGAATTCTTAGACGCATTAAGTGTAAAAATGCAAATGGCACACACCTCCAGTTCTATCACCCCATTACAATGCCATTTCCAGTACCAGACCCTATAATTTGGCTGACAGTTTCCCATTCACGACGCGTTGCCATCCTATAATCATTTGTCCGTGTCTATCGCGCCCGTCCACGGCCTGTTTTGCAATTCGGCCACGATTTCCCCGGGGAGTCGGGGCGAGGCACGGGAATATAGCAGGAAATGCCAGCGATTTAAGTGGCTGGTTTGCCTGGTCGGTTGGCCAGCGGAGCTAGACTATCGTTACCGTACATACCGCGACTCTGGCCTATCTTCAAGATCAGCCAGCGAAGAAAGGCAAGTCTGAATATGTTTCTATACCAAGCACGGAGCCGGTGTGACGTTTTCTCGTGTTCCCCGTATGCCAGTGTTCCACATAAACCGTGACAGCTAGAGAGACCATGATAGCCTCGTGGTTATCACGTCCGCTTAGCAAGCGGGAGGTCCTGGGTTCGAATCCAGCCTGGGCCATATGGGATTAATCATCCCTGGCTCTTCACGTCCCTCGCATGGGACAGCAAGCCGTGGTGCCTTGTACCTTGTGCCTTTTCAAGGGCAAGTAAAAGACCCCATCCAAGTGAGGAACATGAGTAGCTTGAGATGGCCTTTTCCATAAGGGCCAATAATGCTATGGCATTGGCTTCGGCCCTGACGGAAAATCTAATGCAAATACAGCACGAAATAGGGACGTGCACTGGCCATCTCAAGCTACTCATGTTCCTCACCTGGATGGGGTCTTTTACTTGCCCTTGTAAAGGTACAAGATACAAGGCACCATGGCTTACTGTCCCATGCGATGGACGTGTTCATTCTAACAAAGGTTTAGCTAATCACAGCTCGGTCACTTTGACGAACCATCCTTTTTTCGGGGGAGTAATTTCAAAAGTGAAAAAGAGACCGAGTTTCCCCCGGGCGACGTGCAAGTGGGACGACCCCTGCGCGCACGAGGCGGCTTGTCACGCCCGCCCGGGCAGGTGGGAAGCGGATACACCGCTACAAACACATGCAGCGTCGAATAAAAACAATGGCCGAAGGCCAGCTGATACCGACCATAATTCGCCGACGTCTTATTCTAGAGAATTGCATGCTTGATTAATTTGGGCCTCGGAGATCTTGGCTGCTGCCTAGCCCGTGAAAAAAAACATCCTATCAAGGGATGCCAGATTGGCGCAGTGCAAACAACGTTGCCAAACACCATTGACGCATCTGGTTCAATTCCTCGTGTACCTAATTACCATTGGAGCAATCTCGTTCATTTCACCGGAAAGTACGAAGGGTATCAATAATAAAAAGGGCCAGAATCACTCACAAAGGGGCAAAACCCGGTGGCTGTGTCCATCCTCATCACCGAGCTCACACTTGAGCGGGCATGACAAATATTTCATCACAATTTCACACGCGGCTGATCAGTTTGATTTGGTCCAATAGGTCACGAGATGATAGGTAATGAGATTTGATAGGTGGATGGTGTTCGGTCAAATTCGGTTTGTCCCGCTGTGGTGTCCTTTTGTGACGTAATCATTCATGCATCGTCATTTTAGATGCGTGTCTTTTCGCTCGTCTCCCAAGATGGCCGCCATCAGATGTACGTTTGGCTGTGTCTCTTTGGCCTTTCTGTGTCTTCGCTCGTATTCCAATATGGCTGCCTTTCGTTGTTTACTAAGATGGCTCCATCAGGTCCACGCGTTTGATTACCTGTCTTTCGCTTTCACGGTTTTGGTCGTTTTCCAAGATGGCTCCCTTTCGTAAGTTTTCCAAGATGGCCGCCATCAGGCGTTCGTTTGGTTGTCATATGTTGCGGAAGAGGTTCAGCCCTGATAAAAAAACAAAGAATATGCCTACTTCTGACTTATTTCCGCATGACAACCGCAAAGCTGCAGAATTGATCCAGGAAAATTTTGATATAATGTTCCGAAATAGCCGTACGAGTCACCGGGGCAGGCCAATGGCGTAGTTGTTCTGCGTCGGACTTGTGCCCGAGGGACCGTATGTTCCATTCTTGTTTTAACATGATCAAGTGATGTGCCGATTGAGCTGCTCCTTGAGTTCCACAGAAAGGTTTCTGGAGAGACTGGGGTAATAATGTGAAGCACCCTTGACTCTCGGCTGCGGCAGAAAAAGCCGTAAGAATATTATTTCAGGAGCGCAAGTGTCAAGTCAGGGCATGTAGCTACTCATCAAGCAGTAGTGGGCGATATTAGTGAGTTTTCGCAAACCTGACGAAATACGAAGTACGAAATACGAAATTCAACTTCATTTCCATGATCTAATGTATTTCAGGAGATGGTTGGCACCATAAGATATCTCTGCTGCCAGTGCGTCTTTTAGCATATCATGTAAGATCGAGAGAGTTTTGGTGCACCTTGAATTTTGTAATTTCCACTTCGTAGCTACGAAGTGGAAACGAAAGATAAATTTCCAACTCTATCGGTCTTGCGTCATATGCTAAAAGACGCACTTGCAGCATGCGATATTTGTGGCACCAACCATCTCCAGAAATACATTAGGTCCTTGAAGTGAAGTCCAATTTCGTATTTGGTACTTCGTTTTTCGCCAGGCTTGCGAAAACTCGCTAATTTACGTGACGGATTGTTGAAATGCTATATTAAAAGTCTCAAATCGCGAAAACTACTAGCAGGCGACTTTTACGGCACGTTTGGCGTGGCCTCAACACGCAGTTATGAAAAGAGATGTCAAAAACACGTTTTCAAATCGTCTGCGTGTGAGAGCATCAAGGGTTAACTCGTCAAAGTGGAATGAACAGCATAACTCGTCAACACCAGATGTCCACGTGGCACCTAATTCCGCCCGTAGGGTCATTCCGCATTTTATAAGTAGCCGTTGCCTAGCAACCAAGCGCTTAGGTTTTCTTTTGTGAGATCCTTTCTGTCAAGGGGTTTCTCTTAATGGCCGTGAGGGATGGTACGGGTAGATTGACCCTTGGTGGTCCGTGCATGTGCATGTGATGAACATGTCCAATTATAAGGTGTAACAGTAAGGAGTGTCCTCCTGTATAAAGTTTCCGCTTCTATTGTTCCGTGATGGATTGAAGGTGCATGGTGGCTATATACCTTTCCAAAAACGATGGTGGCCTACTAGTTCTCCCACATGACGTCGTGGCCATTCATTATCCACGCATGATATAACACCACCAAACGCATCCTCTCTGACAATTATTTTATCTCAAACTTCTATGCGATTAAAAGACCCTCGCGGGCTAAGCGCCATGTACGGCTTTATTAGGGAGGTTTCGCAAATCTGAAGAAAACCCGAGTACGAAATACGAAATTCAACTTCATTCCCAGGACCTAATGTATTTCTGGAGATGGTTGGTACCACAAAATGTCGCTGCTGCCACTGCGTCTTTTAGCATATCGTGCAAGACCGAAAGAGTTATGGTGCATCTTGAATTTATAAATTTCCACTTCGTATCTACGAAGTGGAAACGAAAGATAAATTTCAAAGTTTAATATACACCGCAACTGAACGTAATACGCTAAAAGACGCTCAACCATCTCCTGAAATACATTACGTCATGGAAAAACAAATGAAGTCCAATTTCGTATTTCGTACTTCGTGTTTCGCCAGATTTGCGAAACCTACCGAATAGCTAGACAACATTAGGCGAATTTAATGTACAGCAGGAGGAAACCGGAGTGCCCGAGAAAGCCTGCGCTTAGAAAAAGAGACGTGACACATGAAAAGGGGCCTCGCACCTATCTGCACCCCCAGAGCCAAAACTTTGCCGCCATCATTAACAGTATTCGTATGTCTACAAATCCTTTCTTTGCGATCTCCCGACAATCACGGCGAACTTTGTAAATTTAATGCCCGGATGAACATACACTTCGTAATTGGACGAGCGTGCCGACTCGGTTTGGAAACAGATTGGATTTGTTCCCGTTGTTGCTAACATATCAGGGAAAGTTTAGGAGGTGGGCGTCTGTCTTTGGGGGCGGAATGTGTCATTGTGAGAGTGAATACTTCGCGTCAATCTTGCGTTCTTGTCAGTGTAGCGAATTGATATTCACCTGGTTTGCCATCCCCTTATTGTGTAGCACCAGAATTTTCCATCGCGGAAGAAATAAAGTGATAAGTTCAAGATCAGTGTAAAAGGAATGGTAGTCCTTGGAATGCATGTCCGAGTCACAACAGTCTGCCATTGTAAGGTTTAATCCAGCGGTCATCGTTTGTGTAGCCTTAGTTCGACCCGTCGAACAATAGAACCGGACGTAGATTCCACCCATATTTGTAAACATACTTAAGTCAAAGTGTGATACTTATCTTTTGCGTTGAACAAGGGATAAGTGTCATACTTACATGACTTAGACTTAAGTAGTTAATATGGACCCAGGGGACTTAGATTCTACACCAGAGTGGCTATTAAATCTTTCACTGCCAGTTATGCAAGTTCACCAGAAACAGAAAAAAATGCAGGCTGCACACAAAGATTCTGAAACATTACAGAAACTCTGTCATTATAGGTATTCATCGGAGTGCTCACCGAGAGCGTTCCAATGAATACCTAGGCTATTTGGCGGTATTTCAGGTGTTACAGAAACCCTGTCACATACTTGTAGGTATTCATTGGAGAGTACTAACGTTTAGTCTTTTACGGTTTATTTTCTCTGACAGAATGCACCTTGATAGCTAAGGGTTAACTCGTAAATTTCGTGACTCTAATGTTTTGGACGTGTAATTGTCAATTAAGTGACAGGCACACGCTCCCGTCTCTTCTGACATGTCTGATTGAACAGTGAGTGTCCCAGACACGCACTCCAATATCTTGTGGATTAAAACACGACGTGATCAATTTATCCAAAATAAGATATGTAAAACAGTTGGAAGGCTTCTGGAACCCATCATATAGGTATTCATTGGAAAGCTCTCAGTGAGTACCTTCCGATGGATACTTAATATGTGACAGGATTCGTATGATATGCAACGATTTGGTACACCGGTACATGTATGTTTTATTTTGAACGAAATCGACAGCGGTGTGACGTTTTTGAATGTTCCCCATCTGTGCGTGTTCCAGTACTATCATCCTCCCACAGCAGGGCTTTGGTCTCGTTCCTCTTCATACACTCCAAACAAAGTGTGAGCGGATGAAGAGGAGCGAGGTAAAACCCCTGCTGTGGGAGGATGCTTACTATTGACTGAAGGAAGCTGCGAATTGACAACAGGGGACACACAGAGAAACGTGTCGATCTATCTGCTAGCTTTTCCCAAACAATAAGGGGAAACACTGACGCACGGAAACAATGGCAGATGTTACACTGGCAGCTAATGGATTAAGAAAATGTCCGAATCACGCGACGCCCAACTTGAACTTGGCACCATGTTGGACGCGTGGTGAAATTTTGCGCCCAGCGAGCCCGGGTCATACACACGAAAAAACACAAGACGTTAATTACCTTTGAACCCCAATCCCAGAAATTTGAACACTGATATTACACCGTAGGGAGGCAAGCACGCTCGTCCAATTATAACGCACCTACTCATCCGGGCATGTAATTCGCTCAATCGCCTTTCTACGGCCTCTAATCTCCGTTACCTTGTCGTCAGATAAAAAGGGGTTGACAGCCAGCCTGCGCCGACCCTGTGATACTTTCAGAAAGATTATAAGCCCTCGTATATTTCTCTTTTCATGTACTGCCCCGCACGTGCCCGAAATTATAGTGTTACATAGCGTTCATCTGGGTAGAAATTGGGTGAAATGAAGCGTTGGCTGTCGTGAAAATGTTGGCGTTCGTAATTTATAGACTGCTCAGACGGACGTTAGAGGTGCTCCACACGTGAAATGCAATCATTTTCCAGCTTTTAGGCTGCAATCACATAGAGCTACACGCTACACGCTACACGTGTAGCTCTATGTGATTGCAGCCTTATGTAGGCCTAGCTTCATCCAAATTTTGAACCTCTCTATTTAAGGTGTTACAGAAACCCTGTAAGAATAGCTGTATTCCAATGAATACCTATATGAGAGATTTCAGATTTTATGTAAACCCTGTCAGGTATTCATTGGAAAGTACTCGCTGAGAGCTTTCCAATGAATACCTATGTGACAGGTTTCAGGTGCTTTTCAATTTTGTTTAAAATCTATTTTTTCCTATTTGTTTCATTTTGCACATTCATTTTCGACAAACTGGCATTGGCAATAAAAGCGTTAACCCGTCAACCAGCCACCAGCCACCAATATTTTTTATTTAGAAAACACATGACAAAGACACATGAATACACACACCATGAGTTCACCGACAAAAGACCACTCAAAAATGACAGAACCATCTTGATGTCAGAGAAAAAGCTGGTTTATTACGCGACCAACCCTTCACATGCTCTCAAGGTATAATGGTCCAGTCCTTAAGAGGCTGGACTCCAGGTTAATTGACCGTGAATTGTGCGTTACACAATTTATCTTCATCGATCAGTGTCTTTGTCTGATGTCTTGCCGTGTTAGCTCTGTTTGGTAATATTGTCATGAGGTTTTTTTTCAGGGCTGTTTGTGAGAGGGTCGCGAAAATTATCATTGTCTCATCCTGCTCTGTATGCTTTTGGATAAGTCGTGGAAATTTATCATTTATTAATATTTTATAAAGGCGTGAAAATTTACCATTCTCTGTGTTCTGCGTTGGAAACAATGTAATCGTTAAAACTCGTGATTGTCCTTCGTATGAATTAGGAAAAGTCGTAAAATTATGTCATTGTCCTTCGTATGATTTAGGAAAAGTCGTAAAATTTTGTCGTTGTCCTTCGTATGATTTAGGAAAAGTCGTAAAATTATGTCATTGTCCTTCGTATGATTTAGGAAAATTCGTAAAATTTCGTCATTGTCCTTCGTATGATTTAGGAAAAGTCGTAAAATTATGTCATTGTCCTTCGTATGATTTTGGAAAAGTCGTAAAATTTCGTCATTGTCCTTCGTATAATTCAGGAGTGGAAAAATTTTGTCATTGCCCTTCGTATGATTTAGGCAAAGTCGTAAAATTTCGTCATTATCCTTTCGTATGCTTTAGGAAACATCGCGAAAAGTGCAATTTCATCACTGTACTTTTTATGAGTTCTGCAAATGTAGGAGAACACTGACTGATGGGGGACAACTTCATATATTACACCGGAATCGAACCTACCGGTTCAGACATGAGATTGAGAGACTTCGAAGTTTGAACTACGCCTCCCTGACACTAGCGACACATTCTTTTCTGTATTGCCAAGCTTCGTCAACGAAACATAGAGGAACACTGACCGACGGGGTACAACTTCGCAGGTTACACTTGAATCGAACCCACAGGTTCAGATGTTAGATAGACTTCTGTGCTTGAACTACGCCTCTCTGACACTAGCGACACATTCTATACTGTATTTGCCCAGCTTGCTCAACGTCACATGAGGGAAACACTGACTGACGGAGAACAACTTCATATATTACACCGGAATCGAACCTACCGGTTCAGACACGAGATTGAGAGACTTCGATGTTTGAACTACGCCACTCTGGCACTAGCCACCCATTCTCTGCTGTATCTACCCAGCTTCCTCATCACATAGGGGAACACTGACAGACGGGGAACAACTTCGCATGTTACACTGGAATCGAACCTACAGGTTCAGACACGAGTTAGAGAGAATTCTGTGCTTGAACTACGCCTCCCTGACACTAGCGACCCATTCTCTGCTGTTTGCCCAGCTTCATCAACATCACATATGCTCTGTATCCGCGATGAAGTTTATTGGAATCCAGCATCCGTGATAAGAATTCGCCTGGATACAGAGCGGAGCAGATGGCTGTATCCCAGATACGCCAGCCTCCGATATCGATTGGGAACCAGAATCCGACGCTTAGCAATGTAACAGCAGCTGATGATGTTGATGTAGATGTACTGTGGTACCTCTCTTAGCGGACACCTCTGTCAGACGGACACCTCTCTATTAAGGACACCAAAATTGAACCCCAAATTGGCCATTTCTATCATTTATGGACGAAACAGAATCCGAGCTGTTAACCAATGTAACAGCAGCAGCTGATGATGTTGATGTAATGTGTACACCTCTCTTAGCGGATACCTCTGCCAGGAGGACACCCTCTATTAAGGACACCAAAATTGAGCCCCAAGGTGGTCATTTCTCGGTAGTTTTTGGAACCAGAATTTGACGCTAAGCAATAACAGCGCAGCTGGTGATGTTGATGTAGATTTAGAGTGGTATATTATCCCCTTAGCGGACACCTCTGTTGAGAAGACACCCTCTTTTAAGGACACCAGAATTGAGCCCCAAATTGATCATTTCTATGGTTTTTGGAACCAGAATTTGGCGCTTGGCAATGTAACGGCACCAGCTGATGATATTGATGTAAAGCTATACATTGATACCTCCCTTAGAGGACACCTCTGTTGATAGGACACCCTTTAGTAAGGACACCAAAGTTGAGTCCCAAATTGGCATTTCTCAATACATGATAGTAAACACAAAATCGTCTCCGAATTTCGCAAATTTTCGACCCCATGTCAATAGATGACCAGAACTCGACGCTAAGCAGTGTAATATCACCAGCTGATGCTGCTGCTGTAGGGATGGATGTACATTGGAACCTCCGTTAGCGGACACCTCTGCCAGGAGGACACCTCTCTATTAAGGACACCAGAATTCAGTCCCAAATTGACCATTTCTAGTGTCTTTTCGCCTCTGTTATCCGGACAACTCTCAATAAAAAAAACGAACTTGTCAGTCAAAAGGTGGACTTAAAAGAGAGGCCCCTATTGTAGTCTGACGTCTCCGCTGTTCATCATTTTGTGTCGGTACATTTTATGTTGATTTGAACGAAATGAATTATGTTGATTTCAAAGAAAAGCACGATACTGTGTTCAGGTTACGTCTATCGCTTTCTCTGTGTTCGCCAAATGAAAATTCTAAAGCATGATTTATTGATGCACGGATCCGGCCCGTTTCCAGTTTTTTGCCCCAAGTTTTTTCCGGATACGACAACGTAAAATTCAATTTGATCGATTTTTTACCGACCCGAATCAGACAAAATCCGGGTACCAATGAATCCTGCTTGACTCTCATGAACTCGGCGTCTCTCTCTCTCTGCTAGGCATTCCACAAACTGTTGGTGTTTTGGATTGGATTTTTCCATCAGCGGGCCGAAGCCAAATCATTATTTGCCCTGGTAAGCATGGAAGAGGCCATCTCAAGCTACTCATGTTTCTCACTTGGATGGGGTCTTTTAGTTGCCCTTGTAAAGGCACAAGGTACAAGCACCACGGCTTGCGATGGACGGAAGAGCCAGGGATGATTAATTCCATACGGCCAGGGCTGGATTCGAACCAGGACCTACCGTTTGCTATGCTGACATTATAAGTACTAGGCTATCAGGACTCCTAACTGTGGTCAGTAGGGTCCTGGCGGATGATTATAGCGAAACTCTACACCACATCGAAGGATTTTCATTCCAGAACTCCCTTAGCCCGTCCGAACCTGCGACCTCGTGCACTGAAGGCCTCAACACTAGACCATCATGTTCTGATTCAGATCACGGTTTCAGTCACGGCTCATTTACTTAAAGAAATTCTCCAAAGATTATAAAAACACAGCTGTGGTATCTTCTGATTGCCCAGAGGACGCACTTCGCGTTCAATTGATCTCATCACCATCTGTAGTCTTGCGCGACTAATCACTTAATCGGTGTACACTTCTTTGTTTATTCAGCGGAGACCTGAAACAACACTTGATTACGACTTGTACAAAAATCGATGACGTCATGGCCACTCTGGTATAATGGCCGCTGGCGGTCTCGGGTCAGTTGACCATGGAGGCCCAATTCGCCACACAGGGGCGAAATCATGGGAACCAATCAGCGCGCTTGTTACTCAGCAACGTTTATTCTGATTGGCTGAGGGAAAGGTCAGTGTCAGGGTCAGCACTACATCGTTAACAAAGAACACGGACCCTTGCTTTCGCACCGACAGCCCTCCTCAAGATAGCCTCATAAATTCTTCGTTTCTAGGCCCTTTTTTCGCAAATTTGGTTCGGCCTTAGAGCCATCATCTGCCAACCCTCAAAATAGTAATTCCCAACTGTTAGTAAATACATAAAAATTATGAAATTGCGCTGAAATGTGCTGGTAGGTCGTTGTTAGATAAATACGATCGTATGTAATGAAGTACATGTACATGTAATGTATTTGTGCATTCTGTGTATAGTCATTCATTTATACCATAAAGTAGTACTTCCATGTTTATACGCTGTGAGTACGGCAGGAACAGCCCTCTCCCAACAATAAACTTTCACGGAATAAGCGGCAGTTACGATGGGACAGGCATCTATTGGCAGAGCCTGCCGTGACCCTTGGAGGAATTATACTGACAGTATAATTCCTCCAAGCGTGAACAAACGCCTCCCATCTAAAATAGATACAAGCGTATCTATTTTTGCTCCCATGCAATAGAGGGGATGCGTCAGAGACGGGTGCATCTGATTATATTACACCGGTGTAACGTTTTTGAGTGTTCTCCATCTGCGAGCGTTCCCCTACTATTGTCTGACGGAATAATAGGCGACTTGACAATTAGGGGACACACGGAGAAACGTGTCGATATCTGCCAGCGTATATGGGGAAACACTGACATACAGAAACACTGGCAGATATTACACCTGATTTGTCCCTGCCATTTTCGTCATTTTGGCATAAAAAGAGTTAAAAATGACCAATCTCGTGATTGGAATCGAAACACACCAAAAGATTCTCGCGAGATATTCATG